>UZAN01061239.1:0-10117 GCA_900618425.1 Echinostoma caproni
AACGGAGGTTTGATGTGGTAAATCAGTCAGGCTGGAAGCCTTCTTCATTTGAGGGCGGGAATTTTCTTACAGTAAGATGGGAGACACTGATCGATTGGAGTGGACAGCGATTTCAGGGCTAAGGCCTGAATTGTTTGGATTTTTGGGTGGTGGAGGTTCAGAAGAGGGTGACTGAATAGCATCAAGATCGATAATTGGGGTTGTGGGTCTACGGGCGTCATGAGGTACAGGTAAGCTGATTTGGGTGGGACTGGCATGGGCCAGTGCAGATGGTCTGTGCATTTGAAGGTTTCCCTGGGTCGTATTCCGAGTCGCCCTTTGGAGGGGGTACTATCAGGATAAATTTTTATGGCTTTGAATGTGGTACTTTTGCAACATCGTTTCGTTCGGAAATGAACTCTTTGGCCAAGAGGTTACTATGGAATAGAAAAAGAAGGGCAGAGGAGTGCCTTTGGTATCTTTTCCGGAGCCGGATACAGTTGCATGGGTACCGGTCCATATTTGAAGCTTTCAAGATTATTTCCTTAATCTGAGCTAGGGGAATTTCGTTGGGTAAGTTGAACACTACTGCGTTTTTTTGAGTACAAATTTCAGAGGCTATAGCATCGAGCAACAATCCTGATGGNGATGGGGCGATGGTGCTCATTGGTTGTGACCAGGGGTCCATGAGAAAAACCACTTGGGCTAGGGTCGAGCTGACCAGTTCTAGGGATTAAAGCCTACTTTTGAGGTGTTTTATGGTGCTATCAATCTTGGAGGTTACTTTAACAGCATCAGTGAGCACATCGACTAGGGGGACGGAGCAATTGTTGAGGGGATTTGTAGACAGACTAGTTTTGGGTCTGCTAGCTCGGGTCTTTGAACGATCCACAGAGTGTCGAGGCATGCTATTAGAGCGAGGGAAAAGAGATTTACGCAGGTTTTTCAGCAAGGTTATGATTGCTACTGTAGCAGCAATAATTTGCTATAAAGAATTGTGTTGTAACACAGTCCAAATGTCAAGGAAGGATCAGGCTAGATCTTTAGATCAGGTCAGGTGCTAGTTACGGTAGTAATAGTGGGCATAAAACCGATGTATGAATAACTGATAGAGTGCAATTTTAGAACTACGGTAATGGACAAAAGCGTACTAGTGGGGGGATATGACATACAACAAAAGAAACCTAAAAGCTAACAATAAACGGCTAAAAACGAGTAATCTGATATCCACGTCGTATTCAAACGCGCGCGTCTGAAAGGCAGTTCAGATCTATTGCAGAACGCTCACATTTACACTTGACCCTTGTTTTCAAATTGTTTCGAGATCACTTTGAGGTTTGTATGTATTTGCTTATTTGATCGGTTATTACTGCAGTACCGTAGAAACTTGCCGGATCGTTCCTTTTATTGACGCCTTAGGATCCGAATTCGGCTACGCGTTGCTTATTGATCTATTCGGGAGGCAAACCTACTTTGGGTATCCTTTTTAAATGGCATTTTGTATCTAGACCTACCAATCGAAGAATGTCAACCACTCGTCGTTGGTCCAGTTCGCGCCGGATTTTAGACTCCCTAATCATTGATTCCTCTTTATTGAGGACCAGTAACGTGTTGCATCTAGACGTTCAATTTGCCTTAACCGCCTTGATTGAGACCACATCTGCACGCAGTTTGTGCAATTCACTCTGAATGTGGTGCAGGCCGTTGCTTAGAATACCCTAGACTCCCTTGGCTGTGCGCGGATTTTCTGTTTCCAGCTTAATTTTGACAATCTTAGAATTTGGTTGCGTTTGACGACTTTGTAAAGCTGGTTTGCTTGGAGGTGTTTTCTTTACCACGTCGACAAAGGTGTTGGCTGTTAGCGCTGCAGCCGTCACTTCCTTACTCTTAACTCGTTTTGTTTCGGCTAGTCTTGGTGACTTGCGTCGACAGCACCTTTGGCTTTGTGATGGCGTGCAATCGCTTTGCAACCGTTGCACACCCATTCCATTCTAATATGTTTACAGTACAAAGCGTAGATCTCCGAAGAGACCCCTGCGCACTTTTGGTGAGCCCATTCTTCACATATGTCGTACATGATACCCCTTACCACATTTTTACCGCACGCTTTGTTTAGACAGGGAAAGTTAGCAAGTGGCAAATTTCAAAAAGAATGTGTAATGTAAGTAAACTGTTAAATACAAGACACCAAATTTACTGTAGGACACAAAACTTCAAATCAGTTCAGTTTGCACAAGACAAGAAATGGCCTCGGCCAATCGAGCGTCCAGAAATCTTTCGGTGGTATGCACAGGTCCGGAACCCACCACTGTATCGAGTAATCCGTGAGGTCCCCTACTAAGAAAGAAAGTAAAGGAAAACTAATCTCACCTGCTCGTCGTGAGACGTTAAGGTTCGATTCAGTTCTGCTCATGAATCCAGAACTTGATGGTGAGATGCCAAATTTTCCAGATTCTTGCTCTGGTGGGCTCTTGGACTCCCCGGTGCTTCGAATTGACGACGTTAGGGTCTTCATGGAATTGTAGCTTCTCTGTTATCTTGCTCGGTGTGCATTTTGTCACAGACATGCACGCATAAAAAACTCCAAAAGTAAGTTATAAGTGCATTGTGAAAAGGAACACCCCTAATTCAGTCACCGTGATACAAATTCTCTGGTATGCTCTTCATTCCTCGCCAAAGATGTTACCTCTGGCCCTGTCAAGCTGCAGCTTGAATGGCGTTATCGTATCGACTTCTTTTATTTCTCTCGGCAGCTTATTGCAGTCATTTACCACTCTTACTGTGAAGAAGTGACTTCTGATCCCTACTCTGGGTCTTTCCTTCTTCAGACTCAAAGCGTGTCCTCTAATGGTTTTAATACCTCTCATCCTTAAAATGGGCTCATTGGAGCCCTCTATCTGAGTCAAGCCTTTCAGTATCTTGAACGCTTCCATTGGGTCCCCTCTTCTTCTTCTCCTCCTCTCAAGAGAGAACAACTCTAACTACTGCCACGGTTGGTCGGCACCGTTTTGACGGTACTGTTGGCTTGGCCTGAAGTCTGATTCCATTATCACTCCCAGCTCTCTAGCTTCAGTTGCTCTCTTCAATTTCCTTCTGTCCCCTGGAGGGCCCACATACAGAATGGGCCTTGGCTCTCTCTCTTCAACGAGATGCTGGAATTTTGCTACATTGAAAGGAAGATCCTACGCCAACGACCACTGATACACCTCACCTAAATCTCTTTGTATTCTGTCTTCCGTTACTGCCCCTATTATCTTGATGTCATGCGCAAACTTAAAGCATGGATCCTCCAGTTCGTTCGCTAGATCATTGACGAACAACACAAATAACAGTGGTCCCAGCACGGAACCTTGGGGCACTAGACTCTTCAATTCTCCTCCCGATGACAGGGCTTTGTCCACTCTTACCTGGAATTGTCTTCTCTCCAGGCTTGACACTATCCAACGTTCTGCTCTAGGCGCTATCCGAAACTCTTTCCGTTTTTGAGCAAAGCGCCTATGATTCACTGAATTAAAGGTTTTTTGGAAGTCAAGATAGCACACTTCCGCTCGCTTTGCTCTGTCAAGCCTTTTTGGTAGGTAGTCTTGAAAACCGCGAGGTTAGAGAGACAGAATCTCCGCCGCATGAACCCACACCGGTAAGGCCCTACCAATATGTACCTTTCAAGGTGTGTCGCGATGCTTTCTCTTATTATACGCCCTAGTATCCTTATGATGACCGATGTAAGATTTACTGGTCTGTAGTTTGAGCGAACGTCTTTGTCGCCTCCTTTATACAAGGGGATGACAGTGAACAGGAGCCAGTCTTTGGAGAGTCTCCCTCCTCGACGGAGAAATTAAATAAGGTTACTTGTAATTCTGCCACCACACATCCCAGCGGCTTTAGTATCGTTGGATGTATCCCATCCGGCTCTGCCACCTTCACAGTAACTTATTGCCCTATGCTCCTAATTACTTCTTCCATTGATATAACTATATCTTCCATACAGCTATCTCAACGTGGCCTTAGATTAAACGTACTTAAAGTATGTCTTAGGATTTTTGTTGGCATTATTTGCAATCCTGGCTTCGTCATTCCGGCGGTTTTCTTGTTGTACACCTTCTGCCTTTCTTGAAGCTACTTTGTATTCTCGGTAAGCCCGATGTCCTTCTGTTTTCTTATACTTTTCCCATGCAGCCTGTATCTTTTTCATTGCTTTTCTAAGTACACTTGCCCACCAAAGCATTGCCCCTTACTAAGGGATGCAACTTCATTTGTAAGTGCTATGAGATGATCCTTAATCTTAATCCACAGCTCCTCCAGGTAGTCTTCTTGCAGGTTTACGGTCCATGAGACTTGTTAACTCAGCTCCCTTAGCCTACTGTGATCTATCCCAGAGAAGTTCCTTCGATACTTATCCGGGACAAGCGGTCCTTGATTCACTAGTCGCTGTCTTATGACTGCACGATCGCTCTTGCCTAGCGGTGCTTCTACCCGGACCACTTCATTTTCGTTCGCCGCTTTGGTGATCGCCAAATCAAGTGATGATGGTGCTTGACCATGCCTCCACATAGTTTGTATCTTATTCCCCAGTAAATTATGGCTTTGATAGACACAGGCTACTGATAAACAGGATGGGGCACCGACTACGACTGCTTCAATGGCTTAAATGTTGTGGGTAGTTAAGTTGAAATCTGCGTGATACTATCGATGGTCCGCCATGAACAGCATCACTCCTCCTTCTGTTCTGCCGTCCGTCCTGTCCTGCCCGAAACACTGAAAACCTCTTTGAATACGTTCGATTGCCTCTTCATCCGTTCTGAGTCACGTATCTGTGATCGCTACAATCTCGCCACCCTCTATCCGCGCTCTCAGTTCTGGTCTTTTGTTCCCAATGCTAAGTGCAATCGTGTGCACTAGCGTTGGTATCTTCTCACCCCGTCCAGTCTCAACTTTCTTCACCGAGGGTGTATTCTGTACGGGCTTCACGCCCGAGCAGTCCGACCGCTTTTTTTGTAACGGTCACGTTGGTTTTGTTTCTAGGTTTCTCCTCAAGGAATTTACCCGATAGGCGTGCAGCATTCAAGCGTGGTTTCATTCAAAACATTCAAGGTCATTTTAGCAATCCCCACTATCCAAGCTATGAACATTATCCCGATTGGAGACATCTGTGGCTGACGTATTTTTTCTGGCTGTATTCCTTCCTTTCTATTCCTGTCCTCATGCCTCCACCATCAGGCAACATTTGTTCCACAGATTGCCTCTCCGTATTTCCCCGCACTGTTGTCGTACGTCCAATCCTTCCGAGACCAGTTTTACCATTACTTTCATTTCTAGTGACATGCATTTTCAATGCATACTATATCTTCCATAAATTCGTCGGTGACCTTATCCGGTTTGTGTTCCTTTCACACTGTGTTTTCGTTCTGATCCCCACCATTTTTATTGTCTACCTATGTACTTACACTGTTATTGTACATATGCTCGATCTGATCATTTGATCATGCCTTGTTCATGTCTCACGGGCTCCGTGAAATATACACCTATTATTATTAAAATTATTTCGCCTAATAAAGACCTTAAACTTCCGTTAGACTGGCACGATATCCAGTGGTAAATTTATTCGGAGTATTACTAAAAAAACAAAAGCAAGATACAATCAAATCTTCCAATGACTGGGCTGTTTTCCCACCATGCACACTCTGAGTAACCCCCACTTCAGTCCTACGATCGGCAGGCTGCCTCTTGTTCTTTTACTCACTGATTGTCGTATTTCCAATTATCTCATCATTCATCCGGTATAACGATTCTTGTTTTTTGTCCTACATCCACCGACTTGCTCTTTTGGTGCATTCTGCCATCTCGATCCTTATTCTCTGATACCTTGTCCACTTTGTGTTCCATTTGTAATTATGTTCACTGCGACCTTCATATTTTCCCCCCCCCCCATTTTGGGCCACTCCTGTACGGAGGATTATGTTGTACATTTGATCATGCCTATGCATGCCTCACGGGGCNCGGGGCTCCGTGAAATATACACTTATTATTATTATTATTATTATGACGCCAGATTCCATGCCACAGCTAACAACCATAAAAATAAAGGGAAATTTATTAAACATGAAATATATAATCATTTTTGATTGATATGTATGAACTAAATCTTGGTAAGGAAATCTACCCAAACTCCATCGATAGGAACTGCATCTACCATATAACTGTCAAAACCTATTCTATATACTTCTCTGAAACGTTCAGCCTACAATCATGGACGAATAGGAAACAAAACTAACTTTTTGTCAGCTTTCGAAGTGTCCCATATTGAAATTTTAAAACCAGCTAAACTCCATTAATAAGATCTGCACCTTCAATTACGACTGGTTCTATGACTACTGCGTTTGCCCTAGTATGGATAGTCTTTGTGCGCATACCACAAAACTCTTCAAATCGCGTGCCTGTACACTAGTCCGCGAATTTTTTTCATCTACTGGGTCATGCCACCTTGGAATATCCTCCATAAAAGCATTTAATGCCCCCACAAAATCCGCTTTCAAAAGGAATCCATAATTATACATTGGTCCCTGAACAGAAATCATAACGCGCAGACAAATAACTCACATTGGCGTGGCCCTAAAACGGTCGTTTTCAGTGCGTTTGGGCTTTGAACGTCCACGCTCATCGACTGAGGCAATGCACATAAACGTAGGCTTCCTGTGTGACGGCATTCCGAACAACAATCAATACCAATCGCAATGTCTCGACTTTGGCTGACCAAATTTCCAGCACGTAGGAAAACAGTTGAACGACAGTTGAAATTTTGTTTCTATTATAGGCATACATCAATACATATTTGCGACCTACGAAACCGCCGTAGGTCCCAGTTACAAAAAGAAGAACGATTGATAAAATCACGGAGCGAGACCGCAAAGATACCGAACGGGTAATGAGGAGGCCGGTTCAAAAACTGTTAAATGTTGAGTTCATAAAAGAGAAAGAAGCGATGCTAAAAGAAAGATAATGAAATTATAAAAGTCTTATGTACAAAAGCTGTTGAAAACCGTCACATCACCCGCCAATCGCCCAGCAATTTCTTGTCGTTTTCTGCATAAATGTAAAAAGGTATGCCTCTAATTGACATTTGAATAACTGGTTTTGAGTACCGCCTCGCATCACTTTTTGCAGGCGCTGATGGCATATTTGATTTTACATCATTCTTTAAACGCCCGTCTCATGTAGGATACATGGTTAGACCATCAAGCCTGACAAAGGTACCGGAGACCGGAGGAGATGACGTCGGTTTGAGTAAGAATCCACCAAAGTTGGTCGAATGCCCCGATTTACTGGGGTGTAGAGGGATCGGGGAAATACCGCTCGTCAGAAGGACGATTTCAATCAAATAAATTACTATTGCGATATGAAATCGATCAAGGATATCAATCGATAGCGCTAGGTTTTAGCGAACGCGGGGTTTCATTTTCCTTTTTTTTGTAAAATGCTAGTCAAGCCGCCGGTGACTACAACATGCAGTTGTTGATAGTAATCCGTGGCAATTACAACTGTCAAAACAGATAGAAGACAAATGTCGCGAGATGTTTACATTTCGTTTAATCTTTTCAATCGCTGACTTAAAACAAACAGGCACATATATAGCACTTGGGATTAATGAACTATGGTGAACGAACGTGTGCAAACACACAAAGATTTGTAAATGTAAAAGTCAAAGGTCAACTCCACGGTAAGTGGACTGTTTGTATCAAAAACGTTTGTGCTCATAAGGCCGGGTGAATAAGCCGTGCTTCACTACATTTTACACTTACAAATCTTTGTGTGTTTGCACACGTTCGTTCACCATAGTTCATTAATCCCAAGTGCTATATATGTGCCTGTTTGTTTTAAGTCAGCGATTGAGAAGATTAAACAAAATGTTAACATCTCGCGACATTTGTCTTCTTTCTGTTTTAATGAAATGGATTAAAAGAACTCAATGCTTCAAATTACAACTGTGATCTTGATCGTAGCTAAATACCGTTTGGGTGTCGATGAGGCACGATGCTCTCCATCTCTTTTTGAGACTGATACTACAATTAACCTGGTCATGCATTTATGTTCACCTGGATTGATGGCGACCTAATGTCTAAGGCTAGAGCTTGTACCATCGTGGCAAATATGTTAGCCAAGAGTAAGCCCTCAGCGTGTAAAGCTGGCCTGTCGCCCGGCAGTTTAGCTCCCAATCAGTGACGGTAAGAGTAATTTAAGATGGAGCATAAAGTATAACACAAGAATGGATGGTCAATGACGGTTATTCGTAAGCAAACGTGTGACTAACGAATGAAAAGGAGATTGCTTCAGGGTTTGAGTTTAGTTATTGTTTCATGGTAATTCAACCTGAACGACCGGAAAACGTTTCAACTTCGTGATGCTTCACATGCGGATTTCGCAAGCCGCTATTGTGTATGACGTCAGGATTTTTTGTGAGTCCGTCAATCAAGTTGGTATAGCTTAAACCTCAAAATGTTTCAGTCGACTGAAATAGCCAAACATTCTTGATTGTGTGTATTTGTTGATTGTCAAGTGTGTTATGTTACAGAAAGTGTTCGTTTTCAAGTATAGACATTTTAGAGAGATAGACGTAAAACAAGAGAGGCACATTGGTGATGAACGTGAAAAGTAGAAAACCAAGAACAAAGAGCGACCGAAGGTTCGATGATAAGTGCCAGTGATAAGGAATTGAACAGTTCGTCTCAGGAAGCGGGAAAAGGGGAGGATAGCAAAATACAATAAACAAATAAGCGTATCGTTTACTGACGTCAACCAGTTACATACTGAACACACTGTCCATGACCCCTTCTAAAAGGTAGATATTTCTGACGTCCCTTCTGAACAATCCACTGGTAGTTTTTACCTCCACTTCTTTCACCATCTTTGCTTATCCTAGTTTATTGTATAAGACCCAAAGGCCACTCATTCCTGGGTTTGCTTTCTTTTACCATCATCACGAAATCCCTTGGCTGAAAGTCTCTCTGTCTTATATACCACTTGGATCCGATTTGAAGTAATGGCAAGTATTCCTTCGCCCATCACTTTCAGAAGCAATTTGCAATGTCCTTCAATTCTCATCAACTACTTTTATAATGGTTTAGCGTGGTTTTTACCTCAGAACTCGATTCGCACCGCCCTATAATCAACAACATCTGTGGCGTGAGCGCCGTGCAAGCTTCAGGATCGACCGACTGCGGAACGAGCGGTCTATTATTCAATATCCGCTCGGCCTCTACCAGGGCCGTCAGTAAAATCTGTTTTGCAATGAAGGGTGCCTTAGTATTCTCTTTATTATCCTATTCAGCACTTCCAAAACTTCGCCCTATGGCTAGCGTTAGGAGGGTTCAAGTGTCAATGTACCGCGTCCATAAAGAGATGAATATGTATTTTATCCTGAGACCAAGATCGCAAAACGTCCGCAGTTTCGTTTTGTTTCAAAATTGCTGGTTGAACATCTCCTTCAGTATAATCCTGGTTCTCGGTAGCCTACTTCCGAATCCAGCATTGCACACCGTTGTATAGCCTCTTTGGCCTTCCGCCGACAGTAGTGTAGCAAAAACAGAAACCTTTGCTCTGCATCGTCGGTTTTACATTCAACAAAAATCTCGTATTGCGGAATGAATTGTTCGGGATTGCCGCCGAAAGAGTCAGTTCAACTCTTAGCAAGTCGACGTTTTCATGGAACTACGTTCTTTGCTGAGCGACTGATCATTTACTCGGAGAGAAGCCACGGTGTGCAGTCTCAGCTCGAGTTGATGTTTTGCCGTTGAAATCGGTTTTTTCACGTTTGGCCTGTTCTATCTGCTGTCTAGCTAATCTCAACTCATGACAACTCAGAAACCCTCAATCTACATATATCAATATCCTTAATATCTGAATCTACACTTGAAATAGCACTGAAAGAACTAACAGATTTAACATTTGTTTAAGAACAAAATGACCCACAGCCCATCCAGTGACTTGCCGGGTTACTTCCTGTTGGGTTCCAGTATCATTGGTTCCTCGTCTGGGCATCTTTGAAATAGTTTTTGCGTTTGATTCCAATTTGAGTACTTTACGTCAACCAATTTGCACTGGAGTGACGCGTAGCCGAATCGATACGAATCCCGAATTAAAAACA
>UZAN01061248.1:0-10112 GCA_900618425.1 Echinostoma caproni
TGCGCAAATAATTATAATGATTTTTGTATAATTAGTCATTTTAAATTGTCGTAGCCCACATACTGGTTTTCGGAAACCATTGTTTTCGAGCTACTCTCATTTTTCTTCTAAATATAACGGTCGAGTTGAATGAATCATGTAGCTTTGCATATCAATAAAATACCTGCAGTTTCCTCAGTCATGCCTATCGTTTATGTTTCATTTGCAATATCAACTACTGAGATTTCATTGTTTGCAACAGGTGCTTTGCTGTTGTATCTAATCATCAGCCGGACTTGTTCTTGGCCGCTTTCTGGATGAACTGTGTTCAATAGAATAGAAATCATTTTCTTCTTGTGTTTTTCAACAAACGTCTAAATTGTCGTAGCTTACGTATCTAGAAGGATAAGCGACGTACTCTACCAACACAGACTGACACATGAGAAGACCANACTCCTAGGTATTTGGTGATATGTATTCTGGCAATGGCTACGGAATTGATGAATGAGAGTTCAAAGGGATTTGCGGATCGGGAAAGACAAAAATACATTCGAATCATTTAGAAGCATCCAACTTGAGACCTGATTGGTTCACTAAATGAGTGGTTTAATTTGAATACAAATAATGAGCCTTCATACGGACAGCCACTCTCCCCCCTCACGTGCTACGTAGTCAGACGCTGCTTGTTCAATCCGTTCGTAGTTTAAATAAGGAATCCACTCTATGCAGAGATGTCATAGATATTCTAACGGAATTAAATAGTTTTATTTAAATATGCTGATTTCACGTTACTCAAATTAGTAGTTTCTTAACATATTACCTCATACCAAGACTAAACCTGTTTAATTAAAGTTTATTAGAATTTCCACAATTCTTTGGGTTCAACAGTGAAAATGTTTCAACCTTGTTTATACTTTATTGAAAACGCGGTGATATAAATTGTCCTCGATTATACCTGTCATTCTAAACGCGTTTTTACCTTAATTTGCGACGTACATATTGCAGCAAGATGTCTCAAAGAGTACACTAATTCATCAGAATGTTAGGAAGATTGGTCTTGGGACAATGACAGTTTAAAATTGAGTTTCATCCTGAAATCACCACAGATTTCTTCTTCGAAAGCCACCGGGCTTCGTACATGTTAAGAGCGAACTCCAATCATGACTGTAATGCACGTAGCTGTTAGGGCCCCGTGACCCCACGCGAACACATGCAAGACAGCGTTAACGGGTTAACGATTTAATGAATGATCTTGTGAGAGTACATCAGTCGATTAAACGATGGCCTAAAACTAGGTCAAAGTGACTCACGGACAAAACGGCCCAGAAGGGTATTGGTCATAGTGTCATAGTGTCATGATCAATCGTATCACGTGACTGGACGATCAATGGGAACTGACGGAAGAATGCGGACGTAGCAGTACTGATCACCACAGCAATTCAACATGTGACCGATTTGCCTATAATCATGCCCAGTTCGAACAGAGTGACGTAAATCACTCAATAAGCTATAGCACAGTTTCTTGATTTAGCCAACTTTTCTACATTTATGTAAAACTACTACATTGAGAAAGAAGATCAAACTCACTGCAGAATGAACGGGAGCTTAGGGGATTGAATTCACATTTTCTTCTCCCAGAAATTCACCAATTTACCATGATTATCTGTTGTGTTCGATTCAGTTTGGCCATTTGAATCCACGGGTAAGGACTCATGAATCAATTACAAGTTCTGGTAGACACATCGTTAAGTTGTTCTAATTGTTTCCACCTCAGGGAAGATCAGATTTTGTCTCAGCACAAATGTTTTGTTTTCACGGCTCTGGGCCATTCGTAGTGAAAATCAAGCGGACCCTCATTGATTATTCAAATCAATCCTTCAAGTTACATTCTGGTCCTTGTGTCTGTGCCATCACCACAACGCCCTTGGTTTCATGAACCAAGAAACTAAACTTCACTGTCTATTTGTGATCATCTTAGCCTATGAGAGAACACCAACTACAGGGTGACACATTACAGTTTCCGGGCGGCTAACAATAGGTCAATAGTAGCTACCAATCAGAAGCTGTGTGGTTCAAACGGAATCTACATGATTTCAAGAATGCAAGCAGGTCATTGGTGAAGACCGGTTTAACCAATAACGTTCCTTGGTGCATATTATTTAATCCTATTGGTTTTCATCAATAAACTAACCACTACTTCTGTGGCCGTTTTCTTGTGTCTCGGTGAAGAGAGATTCCAGGCTACGATTGCTTGTACTTTTCTGTGCTTCATTTGCGACCGTGTTTCGTGATTCGTAATCCGTATCTATTCCCATTACTACACTCAGTCACCGAAAGTTTCGCAGACAGAACACGCTCCAGCACCGAGATTTTGATTTGTCAAAATAGTACAAAAGTTGGTGTTCAAAAACAAGGCTATAGTTATTTCCCAGAACACAGAGTCCTCGTTAATTACGCGGGTGAAGGGGGAGCTAGGGTGGGGGGTTAAACAGACGTCCGAATCCCGCGTCCAATTCCAGTAATTAAGGAATTCGTATGTGAGCAACAAAGGAGCAGATAGTTTTTAAACAGTGCACCCAATCTAAATGTTTTACAGTTCACACATCAGTCACCCAAAGGAATGAAATCGATGCATAGGGGTTACGACCGTTTAACAGGTGAGGATCAGCAATCGAAGATATTTGTGGGCTAAATATAGTGTATACCCAGGTCAGTATAGTAGTGGCTGGTGGCTTCAAGCAGAACAACAAAAGCAAGGTGAAAAACGGAATAAGAAGACCCAGAGGGCAAGCTGACAGTTGTTAGATGATTTAGTCGTACAGTTAAGCAAATAACGTCATAGTTCTCGTTTACCATCATTTTTGGAATAGATAATTGTACAATATGGTAAGCAATTATTCAAAGAGCTTTCGTATAATCTAAAGACAACGGAAAGTTAGGTGACAGCGATGCGGTTAGAACACCTCACCTCCGAAGTGTTGAGTTGGCAACCTTAACTTCTGGATTTCCGCCTTCCGGAACACCATGGAACCGTGATTTAGTGAAAATGAAAGGATACATTAGGCAGTTAAACGCTTGAGAACATTAGGAATTACGCTGTGGATGAAAATTATGCTTTTTATGGGGTAGGTACAAATTCACCGGCAGTCAAAAAGCCGTGACACTGGAGAAAAGTGGTATATGGTGCAGATAAGTTGAACAACCAACTATCTATCTTGGTAGTTGGAGTAGTGTAACGCGTGAGATTGACCTCAAGCGAAACGTTTTAAAAGGTTTGAAGATAGAGCAAAACAATTCGTGTATGAATAATTTAATTTCTCACTTAAAACGAAACATCCTTTGCAAAAATTGTAAAAAAAAACTCTGTCTGTTTGATGTCCGTGATATCGTTGAGAAGAGAACACGTTAGAGTTAGAAGAGTTTATCCCAATCCTTGAATTCTGTGTTCAGGGCTGTAGAGGTTAGTTCCATCAATAATCGGATGCTATATGATGTGACGTAATGCTGTGCACTGAGCCTGATCGGAGAAAATTTTGAACCTTATTTAGAGAAGCACTGTTTCAGAATACAAAACATCTGAAAATAACTTACGCTACGTTTGAGGGGTTTGGTTGGTTTCATGAAAGCTTGTAAGATTCTCCTATGTACCAATAAAATTATCTATTTTTTGCGTTATTTGAAATATATCATATACTGAGGTTAGCGTGAGTTCTATCTCCAGGAATGGGATTATTTACGGTGACCGATAAAGTGTACTGGACAGCTAATCCGTCCTGTTTGGGAACCGTCAGCAGTGACTACATTTTGTCCCTGTCTGGACTCGAATCAAAAATCCTCGACTCAGGACCTCAAGCCTTTATCCCTGAGTTACAAGGTCGACGGTCAACATGTTGCGTGAATGGCTCAATCAATTTACAGTATCAAATTTGGATGGATCCAAATTTGAGCCATTCGCTCAAAGTGATGACCATAGACGCCATGTCGCCGGGGGTAAGGAATTGAAATCCCGACCAGAAGGTTCGTAGTTCGAGTACTTAAAAGGACACAAAAGTACGCACTAATGACCAGTCCCAAACAGGACAAAACATGTAGTAATCGATATAGGTACGGATTGGGGATCACGAATCACGGTCGCAAGTGAAGCACACATGGGCTTCTGATTGGTTGGCCCTACTGACCTGCAATTGGTTGCCCAGAAAACGTAATGCGTTGCACCGTAGTTGGCGTTATCTGGCAAACTAGGAGCATCACAAAAAAGCTATCCAGTGCTCGTTGTCGGTCAACACAAAGATCTCCATCGTTTACAAATACATTCAACCAGTTGGGAATTAACGATCTCGTATGGAAAGAAACACTCACTCAAGAGCATCAGCAGTGCCCGATACCGATGACCAATCCGATGAAATAATCCAAATTTAATACTCTAAATTAAAACATCGACTTTCTCGAAAAGTTGACCGATGATGATGTATCTATTTTCTTTTTGTTTTCTAACAAAATTTGTAAATTTCACAGAAAACACTGTGTTATCCACATGCATGTATTTAATGACTCAATAATGAGAGTGTTGTGCGACATCTAGGTTTGTACAAAAAAAGGATGATAGCAAGTCAAAAGTTATGAAGGTTCCATCTAGGCTATACAAATCGGACATGGTTGATCTTGTGATCAAAATTTGATGTATCATCAAAAAAACAACCTTGTTTTTCAAATCTACATTGTTTTGTTTTTGGGTGTCATGATGACGGTGATGGTGGTGTTCGAAACTCGGAACACATAAATGTTAATTGAAAGCACAAAACTAGATCCTCAATCAACCGGTTGCACTTATACATGTGTTTTCGTGAATAATAACGAATAGGCGTACGCGTTCAATACAACGGCCCATACTAACTGAATGGATCATGCTATTTTTATTAAACAGCCCGCAATAAAAATATAATAATATAAACCCAGGCAGTGTGATTACAATTTGTGATAGTCGGAAAACCCGAAGGAGTATCTGCATCAGGTTATCTTGTAACTCAACGAGTTAATATCAGAAAGTCACAAATTTCATTGCGTCACAGTTAGACCGTTCGGATAACAACAAGATCGGACTAGTTTGAACCCTGATCCAAACGGAAAGAGCGATAGTATTGACCACAAACAGGAACCGTAACGACCAAGTGGCTGAGTGAACCGTACGAGAATTTGCCCGACTGCGATACCCAATGCTATCCCCAAACAACTCGGAAGAACGCCTCGCGAGAGCAGAACTATCCTGGGAACAGGCCGTAGAGAAAGCGGAAGACAGGCCTTCAAGTGAGGTTATGTATTTCGTGTGACCCAAAAGGTGATGGCTGTTCATATACATTTTCGGGGTCAGCCAACGATGACCTTGAAAGTTGGCTTGAAAGTACAGAGTTATGATAGAATAGACCGATCAGAATCAACTATCGCCTGTGGTATCCACTGAGGTTTCTCTGGCATTAAAATCTGGAAACTCAAATTTTATAAAAAGAAAATAATCAGGAAAATAGGGGAATTAAAAGGGAAATAATCAATTTTATTGAAAACAATGGTATCATCCCTGTCAGTCACGATATTGTACTCTCGAAGGATTCTCCACATTTAAACCGGTCTAGTAGTAGCGTTGTGTGCACGGACAGATCATCGCCACGACTTCATCAAAAACCGATGTGATCCAGAACCATCAGAAAGCACACCGTAATATTTGTATGCATCCAGTACAAGACGTGGGCAATCACGTGACGACAGGTCCTGGGCTAATCCCGACTGAATATTCCTCTGTCTCAGTGAAATCGATTATGTTCTCGGCATTCGAACACGAACCACTGACCGACTTCAGTGAAATTAAAGAGATTGTATTTTCATTTCGCTCTTTGAATGTTGTGAATCTGGAAAATAATAAAAAACGACAAAACCTGGCGATTTGTAATAAATTATTTTCCTAGGGAGATTTTTGCATTACTATTGAACTGTTCGGAATCAACGACTTTACAAATGTACGATCAGAATGTGTACAGGGGCTATACACAAGTTAGTCAAAATTGTGTGAGTAAAACGGGAAAATCTAGGGTGATACTTTATAGTTAAGCACTCAATACCTTTTGAGCAGTACTGATAAACAAAATGGGACTTGCCACACCAAGAAATATTGACATATGTGGCAACACCCCCTCCGGTCTTTTTTCCTCCGGTTCCGCGATCCTGCCGGTAAACTTGAAAACCGTCTATTGACACTAGGAAGTCATCTACGTCCTTATTCAACCAGGATTCTTGAACACAGACTGCACAAATGTTCGTTTGAATTCTTGATCGGAAGACACTAGTTAAATCCAGCATTTTGGGAAACAGGGACCGAGTGTTGGTGCTGACCAATGAGGGGACAGTCATCTTTGACAGAGGGGTGCAATTAAGGGCAACTTGCCATCCTGCACGCTTGCGTTTTTCGGTCCAGCCTGGACAGTGAGAAAATGGAGTCGCACAAACCGCTGAACAATCGAAGCATGTCCAAGCACGTTTGAAACAAATAATATCATCCCGTGAGTAACGACGGCTCATGATAGTGAGTGAAAAGGTGAATATTCCCACAATGTGACTGAGAGCATGTAAGTGTAGCGCAGCCAATCGAAGGGTGCGCGCGATATGTAGCCATAACGATTCCATCTACTTCGTGGAGGATGAGCACCCCCTTATGGGGAACTCAGGAACTCGCACGAGGGAGCAATTGGATTATTTATTTTTAAAAATACCGTGAATCTGACTTTCTAAGTTTGAATAAGCTCATTCGAATTTAGAAGTATCCTGTAATGTTATGGAATTCATGTCGGATTAGTTTCATTCTCTGAGAATTTGTTAGTTCATCGCGTTGGGAGAGAGATTACTGACCCCATCAAACAGTACGCGAACGGATCTGCGTCACACTACGAACACGCTCGTAACGCTCGAAGCAAGTCGAGTCTGGATTAGGCGACTGCAGAACGAATCAGAGAGCTGTCGCCCGATCGACCAATCGGTGTCAAGATGCAATCTGACCGGTGCTTCACTGTATCATTCTCCCATGTTCTATCGCTTATGACACCATGATCATAGAATGTGTTCTGTCTATCACTCACCAACAAAGACGAGAGCAGTCCTGCTTCGTGGCATTAAGGTCACCCGAAGCTAAGAATTCGTCTACTTTCGTTCTTTGAACTCCCAAAATAAGCCCATTATTTTAATAAGGAGCTGAGTATGTTTCCAATTATATTATTTTCAAGTTATTAGAAACCGTTTTGTCTCATACGAAGGAAGAGGGTGTTTGGCAATATAAATACAAAAAGAGAGTGTTTTTAGTTACCGTGACAGTCGCTCTGACTTACCCGTGGAGGTGAGTCAAAATCCCTTTGCATAACAACAATCGATTGACTCAGGTCAACACTGAGCTCCCAAGGTTCGGTTTCGGTGAGTGAATATGGAAACTCTGAAACAACTTTCGCCAGGGGCCCAGGTCAGGTTTAAGAGGATGAATGCAGATTGCCCCAAACTTTTTCACCGGTCGAAGTCTAGTCGATTTTAATGTATGTAGTGAGACCAGGTAAAACTACAAGGAAATCCAACTCGATTCCCCCTGATTATCGTGAGCTGGTTGAAAAGGGTGAAGGTAGATTTGGATAAGTCGCATCCGCAACTGATCATGGTCTTTAATGTGCTTTGATTCATAGATTATCGTAGAAGAGGTCAATATAGGAGGTTTTTTTTTCTTAATCGTACACGGCAGGATGTTGCGAATACAAGTCTGAGTTTGTGGTTTCGAAAGGTTGTTGTAGTGATCGTGCAGTGAGTACGCACACACTATAGTATAACTTCCAGGTAGCCCATCAGGAAACGATTTTACCGACAAG
Organism: Echinostoma caproni; assembly: GCA_900618425.1. NCBI lineage: Eukaryota > Metazoa > Platyhelminthes > Trematoda > Plagiorchiida > Echinostomatidae > Echinostoma > Echinostoma caproni. The sequence goes on from UZAN01061248.1 coordinate 7,869, forward strand.
TCTTTTGATCGCAAATGATATCTATCGGATTTGCTGCATGAAAGAAAGCAAACAAATGAAGCATATTGTTTTCGATTAGTCATCGGAGAATCGATTGGTGATTGTTGGATGCTTGTGAAATTTAATTGCGTAATTTTCCGAATGGATTTAACTGTATTCACATCTCGTCTTGGTTCTATCTGACTTTGCTCTATTCAGTGTTTGGCACATAATAAAATTAATGTACCCTATTACTTGTTGAACTTGCATTCAACCACATGAATAATTTTCATTACTACCCAGGGTACACAATCTGACAGCTCGGTATGCAAGCCTACATTGTGGACTTTGATAGTATGTTACATACACCATGCGAGGGGTAGAACACCCAGGGGTATGCGCACAACTAACACGGAACAGTTTGAAGTCGTCATTTATCTATTCATCCATATATGTGAACTTTTGTACATCTAATATTATATTTGTACATCTGCATACAGGTCCACTGTATTATTGTGAACTGGGTGAAGTTATGATTTCTGGAGAGCAAATGAAAAAATCGCAAAAAGTCAAAGCGTTTTCAAGTAATCGGGTTTTCGTTTCTTAGGTGGTACAACTACAATAAATGATAAAATTTATTCCTTCTTTTCCGAATTACACAGAAAGAAAAATGCATTGATCACTCTGTAGTTGTAAAAAATATTTCATACGCTTTGAAAACTTGTATTCTAGTCGGAAAATGGTTTACAAAGCTTTTCAATTTGATCAAATAATGTACATGTGTGTCTGTGAGGTTCGCCTGTGCGGATTCATTCGCAATTTATCTCCTGATATTGTTCATGGGCCTCAAATAGAATAACACAGCTATCCAGTGCCCTCTGCTGGTCATCACAAACATTTTCATCGCATTTGAATTAATTCAGCTTGTGGAGAACTACCGATCTCCCAAGAAGTGAAACCCACACCCAAGACCATCAAGAATGTATGGTGCCTCTGATCAATCGAATGGGCTGATCCAAACTTCATACTCAAAAAGAAGTCCCACGCACGGCTTGTTGGCTAGTCTGCAACAGATGGCGAGTTACTGATGACGCGGAGGTTCTGTCCAGCCGAATTGATGGGTTGATTGTTTGTGTAGCTGTCAACCTGATCGATTTGCGTTCGACCCATGCTGGTATACGTTCTGTCACTCACATTTAAATTGAAAGATTACGTGGGGTTTGGCGGACAGAGGGAGTGGTGACATGGTGATCCTAGTGTACGGGATGACGCAGACCCCGGGGAGACACGGTACAGTATCCGGACAATTATGATGAGTCAAGCTTCTTAGGCGACGTCAGCAAAGCGCTTACGTATTACACATTCTAAACTAAGAACCATCACCTGACTGTATCAACCAATCAGAAGCCGTACGACCCAGATAGAAGCTGTATAACACCAAGAAGAGTAGCACGCGATTGGCAGAGGCTTGGTTGACCAATGAACTTTTTTTTGTACGTATTATTTGAACCTCTTGATTTCTTTCAATAAGTGTGAACTGCTGCTCCTGTGTCCTTTTCCTTGCTTCTCGCTTATGTGGGAAACGGTCGTTCAAGTGCCAGTGTGATTCAGTGCCTTATGTGGCGTCCGTGATTTCTGATATGGGATTTGTATTTTGGGATTTGTGCGTACTTCAACCAGTACAAACGATTTCACCAAAGACTTCGGAATCTGAATTGTGGTGAAGCGAATGACCGGAATTGCACGGGCTACCGATGCCATAAACCGTCTTCACATGAGTTGACCTACAGGATCACCTTTGAAAAGAAGCTGAATGGTGACGTCGCATTTTGGTGCTGTCACCCTCGAAGTCTTGTACTTTTTCATAAACCTACCTCGGTAGCCATTGAGCATCTGATTATCAACACCTGTGATATATAAACTATTTCGTATTCTGAGGCAAGCACCAACTAAGATGCAGGGAAATGATTTCGGAATGAAAACGTGCTCGTTTACAGTTTTACTTTCTTCGTTTAAGTGTATTTAGGGAGATTCACTTTGTCTTTATTGATTTCATACCGTTTACTCCGTACTCTACAACCAAACAATCTTTAGGGTATTTTCGAATATAACCGCTTACTTTGTTTGCGCTGAATGAGCAGGCACCACATACTTCAAGTGAAAAGGACTCAGGTGTAATTATTCAAGAGTACTTAAGCTAAGTCTTCGTCCGCTGCTATGAAGAATGTCGGCTAGCTTAGGCGAGTCACTGGGCGGTTTGAATCA
>UZAN01061251.1:0-10111 GCA_900618425.1 Echinostoma caproni
ACAAGCTTCCAAAGGAAATCATCGACCTCCAAACTGTGCAAGCATTTAAGACTGCACTCGATAAGCGATGGGTGGAACTATTCCCATCCCTGGCAGTGTAGACGTTTGTAGATGTGCCAAAAGTTTAGGATGCCTTTTCCCTTTTTACTGGTACACGCATGGAATGCTCACGTCTAAAAATTCACTCGCCAAATTGGTGAGATGAGATTTTATTTCTCATTCTTATTTCAGCAGTGCTGGGTGCCCACGTTGTGAGCATATCATCGAAGGAATTCTGGACGCTCGATTGGCTGTGACCGTATTCAATCCTGTGCAACCTGACCTGACCTGACCGAACTGAACTGAACTGAAGTGACGCCAAATAGTAAAGGTTTTCAAGGTCAGTATCTGCGGGACTTTGAATGCTTTACTTGAAGGTGAAGGGCCAAATTACAATCAAGTCTGTTCCTGATTGAAAAAGTTGAACTTAAAGGGATGGATTCGAACAGTCACTTGAAGAAAAGTATTCTGAAAAAGAAGGATGCTCTATGTAAGTTAACCTTGTTATTATGTAATATAATTTTATATAACTATATATATATATATCACATTATATATAACAATATATATGCACAACTATGGAGGATATTGAGAACAGCTTTATTCATAAAAATCCTTTTTTTGTAAAAAAATTCAGGAATTTATTGAATCTATCGTCGAGTCCAAAGTGTTGTATCCCAAGCAGCACGGGCTGTTGTAATCACATGTACATGTATATACTTCAGTGACTCCTGAGTCTCCCTCTAGAGGCCTCTGAATGTCTCAATGAGTTTACAATATTGTTAACTATTCAGTTCACAAAATTAGTTCACAAAATTATTTAAATAATTTAGTTTACTGTATTATAAACTACAGTTTACAATATTGGTTCGTTGTTTATTATAATAAACAATATTGATCATTCAAACTATGTTAGAATCAGGAGGTGATTTGTAGGTTTGCGGCTGTTACAAATTGTTTTGGATCCTTTAGTAGAATCTCACTATTCTTTTTTTGCTCTGATTCTAGAAGCTTCTAGAGAGAGCGAGATTCCTGATCGGTAAATAGTCTTGATTACCCTGCTGAGACTAAAAGTAATAAGAAAAACATATTTTCTCTTGTTTTACATGTAAAGCACAAGGGGTTATAACCACTATTAATTAATAGTTTCGAATGTCGGGTTCATAGAAGTAGAAAGCTCCTTGAATTATAGATTTCTCTGTTTCTTGAGCGTTCTCGGAGAGATCTAGTGTTCGGATGAGGTTCTGTAAAGTTTATTTTCGATTTGGTCTCAACTCCAGCGAGTAGCTTAAGAGAAGCAGTAAGGGTAGGTTGAAGATTTCTGGAAATGAATGGAACAGTGAAAACCAGTCAAGGCATGAGCCAAGCTGATGGAAATGGGTTGCAGCATGTGCATTTAAACTACAAACTACAACGGTTCCCAATGCCAGGCATGCTGTAATGACCAACCAGCGGTCCGTCCAATGTTTCTGGCAGGGCATTCCAAATTTTTCATGTTTTACGGATGAGAAATTTAGTTTTATATTTGCTTACCAGCTGAAAACAGTTAACGTGCTAAAAGAACTTGGACGCAAGTAATGGAGTGAGAAATGAAAATGATATAAAATAAAATTGTTTTGAAGAGAAGAATTAGACTACTGGGAGCAGTGTACCCTATCTAGGTGACGGTTAAGACTAATTTCATGCAATATTATTAACCCACCCTTTTTCTCGCAGTAGCGAGAAATAACCGACCCACCCAGATTAATTAACCATGGTGAAATGTGTATACGATTCCCTTACTGGTAAGGTGCTTTAAAAATGCGAATTAAGTTATTTTAGACTTCGAATTTATCACAGTAATGCTCATAATTTCCCCCGATTGCAATTTCAATCTTATTAATCTAAATTGTTTTGAAACTGATGAACCTGATGTATCAGTTAGTTGAAGCACATCCTGAAACTCCTCTAAGTCAGTATGCTCATTAATTTCTTTTCCAGTATATCCTTCTTCCAAAATTGGCTCAAATCAGCTTTGCCCATGAAATTATACACAAAATTGTAGATCAATTCAACAATATAATTCTTAGGTGCATTTCATCTATAAAATGTTTGAAGCAGTGAATCTTTTAAACTACAGCAATGTATGATAATTTTAAGTTCAAATGGTAAAAAAACTGTGAAGAACTTCTAAATTATGAAGCAAAAACAGAACGAAATGCGGGCTTGAGTCCTGTAAATGATATTCCAGAGAAACTCTACAGATTCTAACTATAAAAATGTTAGATGATTTGACCATGGAAGTACCAAACACTACTAAACCTACTCAAATCAGTAACATTTAGTTAAATATCATGATGTCCTAGTTACTTCAAAAGAGTTATCTATGGTTTGTATGCCTTAGGCAATGTCCAATTTTACAATATTAAATAATGTTTAGGCACCAAATGGTAGATGAATGACCACCGCTAGGGTAATTTATTGTGAAAGAGTACATGAACATGTCAGACATTCGTTGAAGTAGGAAGGCCGTAGGTGGTTTAGGATTATCGGAGCTGAAACTGGGAAAAGACCTGAACACCAGTATTCACAAGACTGCCTAAAGAATTATTCACTCAACTGCGCTTACTTACAGGCGTTTGACAACCTGCATCATTTCAACTCAAAAAATAAATGCAGGGTTTTATGAAAGATCTCTGTTGAAGGCACAATATGGCTTTGAATGAAATTACAAGGGCGTCGAAGTTGTAAAGATAACTACAACTAGGTATGAATATACGGCGTGTACAGCAACTGTTACAAACTGCACCCAATCTTTTTTTAATCTTTTAGTTTTACTTCCTTTTATTGAATATGCAATGGTACAATTTTCAGGAAGGGGGAGGAGGCCAATCAAAGGGCTACCATTCAACACACAATGAGGAAAGTCAAGCGGTGGTGATGGGATTCGAACACATCCTCGAGGTGATAATTTGATGACATTACCACAGGGCCACCATTGAGAAAAATAAAAACAGAGCTGCAGATAAGAGAGTGTTATATTCAGGATTTATTAATGAGGGGCAAAAGTCACACCAAATTTGAATCTGAATGAAGCGATTCGTTATTCATAGTCCAGTAAAAGTTAAACACCGGGAGGTTCGATAGATTCATGTACTGTCCGCCAAACGTGCATCAGAGAACGTTAGCTTATATTGATCTTAGTTGTTCTGTTGTGGTTTGAGATGAAAAGCTCCGTCGGCATTTCTTAACATGAAACCAAACAGATAAATTCCCAATCATTTCTTGGAGGCGTTTAAATATTTTGGTTTCAGAAAAGTGATGAAGTTTTAGTAGGAAAATGTCTCTGTACGTAGAACACAGCTCAGCAGAATGAAGCTGCTGCACATGAATATGAAGAACGTTTGATTCAATAATCCAAAGCCCGGATTTGAAACTCATTGAAAACGTGTGAGGTATATTAACTAGAAGGGTTTGAGATCATGGAAGTTATTCCACACTGTCCCCAAAATATAGAAAGTTATCATTCATCAGTAAACAAGTTTTGAACTTGGGATAATCCAAAACCTCATCTAAAGTATGCTTCAGCACAGTACCTTCAGATGCATATATTCTAGGAAAAGATAGTCTAGCGTAGTCATCAGCGGAATTCGTTTTATTCCTCTATACGGGTTGCATAATCATCAGCATTGTTTTTGTATTCATCCAAACGTTGAGCGGTCCGGGTGGCTAAATTGGATATAAATTGGAGAAGACAGAGCAAGGTTAATGCAATTTCGAGTTCTTTATTGTCACTTTCGACCATAATGTAAAAATATATATCTAAAAACTCATGTTTCTGTGTAGAACTGCTTTAGGTTGAAATTACTAGGGAGAATTAATGTCTATGTTTTAGTCAAAAAGTATTGTGCTTTTGTACTGGAACAAAAATGATGAATTTTCCCCATCGTCGTTATTGTGCAGCAATCAAGAAGAAGTTATTTATGAAAAGGCTGCCAATACAATTTAAGTTTTTTTGTGTGAAACCTTTCAGTCAGTTAGATTGCAAGCTGGGGATTACAATAAGTGGTTTTGACCATTTTAGGCACAAATATATGAAAAATTCGCGACTTAGGTGTGAACTTGTGATATGCATTTCGTGTAACATTAAGATTACCAGACAAAGATTATCGTCATGATGCTGATTTCTAAAATTCTTCATTTTATTTTCAGTATTGTACCTGTAATCAAGTAATTTTATGTTTATCAAGCCTTATGTAAGAATAATGTTATTTCGATTTCTGTAAATAAATAAAGAATTTTGACAAAAGTTCATCAACCAGATAAAACTCCAAATAATAGAATCAAGTTTGTATGTGTCAACACATACCAGATTTTTAGATGTTAACCTCATTTCCAGTATGCGAGGGACAAAATTGACCACAATTTCATTGGAGTAGTTGACTATCAGAAATGTACCTCGAAAATAGATGATAATGTGCATTTTCTAATTTTGAGCAGAGGATAAATTAAAAGTTTCTTCCCAGGCCCAACTAAATCTAACCAATTGTGAATGACACGGATCAGATTTGCTAATTTTGTTTTAAAAAACACGTGAAGGAAAACAAACAAGGAACAAACCGCTATCTAATTGGCTAATCAGCCACCACGAAAGTAGAATTGAGCAAAATAGAACTTTTTCAACCATCACGATTGGGAAACTCACAAATATGTTTTATTAGCCCTAGATCAATCGGTTTGATTGAAGATTTTATTCGAGTTGAGTAGGAATTCAGTTGTTCCCGACTCAATGGAATTTTACTTTCTAGGAATCGAATGTGATTTGTTATCAAACGGTCGTTTCAGGTAAAATCTCATTCAGTTTTCATGCAGTACCTTGTGCAGAACTATTCTGACGTAATCAACTCGGAGCGGCTGGAAAAGGAAGATAGAGAAAATACATGGACTCCATTTTCACTCTGCAGTAGATCAGCTATCAGAAATTTATATGTATATAACTTACCGCCACTGCGTTTTATGTATCTGCTAACTTTGATTATATCTGGAGTGAAACCATCACAAACATATTTTCCACGTCAGAACATGTCTGTGTGTATTTTATACAAAGCGAAAGACAGAGAAGTTAAAGGAAAACCGATATAAGCATTAAGTTATATATAAATATAAATATTTATATATGTTTATATATATATATATATATATATATATATATATAGAGAGAGAGAGAGAGAGAGAGAGAGAGAGACAGATAGAGAGAGAAAGAAAGAGAGTGATGTTTATGTTTTTAAAAGATATCATATTGTGATGTGCTTACAAAGAGTAACACCTACGAATTCATTTTTTTTCTTTGGGGAACCCACTCACTGGTAAGAAAAATTCTAAGTATCACATGATATTATCATAAATAGACCGCGGAATATCCCAAGAAATAGCCTGTATGCTTGTATTTCTCTGCAAATTGTTGAGTTTAGTTTGAATTTAACATCTGGACAACATCAATTCAGAGATTTAACTTGTGCAAACCTTTAGAACAATCTAAAAAGTCATACATTGCACGTTCACTAACTTTCACAAGAAAGTTCATCAGGTGACATTCAGTTACCAATGGAAAGCAGAAATCTGATAGACCATTTTCTTCGAAAGAATTTAGGACTTCTTTTGAGTTTTCATGCGGAGAAGCAAAAGAAACCGAGAAGGAGTCATTGTACTTAGTTCTTTTCAATCATTTTTTGTCTGTTAAAGCCTACTGCAACACATTTGAATTATTGATAATAGTAATACACGGTTCGTTGACCACAATGTACAAAAAATATACTTGTAATGTCCCGATGGCTAGTTCTGTTCTCCATTGAGCTCGTTAATCTAGCTTATGCTAGCAAACAATTAAGTTTACCTACCATCTGGTGGGTTTTAGGTATAAAAAGTGGTAATAAAAATCACATAGTTGAAATGCCGCTGACACAAACATAAACCCACACAAAAAACAGTAGTATGACTTCCAAATCAATCCGTGCGGTACAGGGCGACTGTCAAGGTCATCCAGTCAAATAGCGTTTATGCAATACCCACGTCGTCACATTCTCGGTTGAGTCATTTTCCTCTGTCTTGGAAGAATAGGGGTGAAAGATGAGCAAATTTTGGGGGAAAAATGAATATGCCAAATTTTGGACAAACTTTTGATCACCTAAATTTTCAGCGCTTCTTTTGTGACAATTATGCCGTATTCCCAAATTGTAATCAGGCTAAATTCTGCGAATTTCTTAATTTCAGTAATCAAAAATTAAAAAATAAAATGATGAACTCATCAGTATGCATTACCGATGAAGAGTCAGAGGGTAAATTCAGCTAATCAACTTGTGTCAAAAACAAACATAGATGGAAAGACTCGTTTGTGATCGTTCGAATTTTTACCTTTCAGATGACATACACTGATTTGCCTGTCTGAGAATCACGTGAACAGAGTGTACTGAGTTCATTGAAGGTGAAAATTTGTTTCAATGCGTCCCATATTCTTCTAAAAATCAAAATATTAATGATCCGTATGGTCGATGTATAGAGAAACAGAGGCACGAACTGCGGTTCCATGCTATTTTCAGCTCTTGAAAATGTTTACGTGAGCTGGTGGAAGGGAAATCGTGCAGAGGTGACAGGTTCCTTAAAGTCTACGACCCGCAGAGTCGTACGTACCCGGGTAAGTTTACAATTTATGGTTAAGAGAATAACCACTTGGGTTGTTAGCCATGAATACGGGGGAGTGATTCATCAAATACACATTCGCGGATGATCTGCGGAGATGCTCGACAGCGTGGCTGTGGGAGGGGTAGGGTGGGGTGGAGGTTAGCTTAACTAACTGTCAATGCAAACAACCACAAAAGTATCATGAAGTGTTCGAATTTGGCCCACCACCAAACAAAGCCATTGATGTCATCCTCTTGGTCTGGCGACAGCACTTGGCTATAGAAATGCTAAAGAGTTATTCTTGAATATAGAAACTGAATGGTACTGTAGATGGCCTTTTGTGTTATACAATCCTACCTGGTTCTCACGTAGAAGATTGCCACCAAAATTCTGGTAATGGAGCTTCCCAGGGTGGTGACAAATGTTGATCAGAATGATGTCCATCAAATGAATAGGATTATTGCTGTCAGATTCACGTGCCGACAACTAAATGATTCCGACTTTGATCGAGAGGTTTATTGGAACGTGAATCTATTTGGACTGATAATAGACACTTGTATTGTTCTAAAAATATTTTTTTGGTATTTTTCAGACCCAAAAAGATGTTAAATGTTTTTAAATGAATATCAAGAACATACGATCCAATTATGAAGTGAGGGCTTGCTCAATTTTGTATTCCCTGTTTCACATTGTTGACGTTTTTACATCACGTTCTACAAAATGCATTTCTTCACATCTGTGACGGAGCAAATAGAGCCTACCCAGTGACAATAAATCCATAAGAGAACTGTGTATAACACAGCATACTACAGGCATACTTAATTATCTGACCATCAGGAAGTCAAACAACGTGGCATGATCCTGGCCTTGGTTAGCCACTGATAGCCATATTTGTTTGCAGGTAGCTATACGGTCATCCGTATCGATACTAGGCCTATCTTATTCGGGTTTCAGATAATTACACCCTCTAGGTCGTAGGGATTGAGCTAACAGTTACAAAAAGCTATGCGATAGGTTTCTGTGACTAAGCAGATTACCGCTTCTATTGATGATCACACTGTGATGAATGATAAAAGCAATCAGTATTCCATGAACTCATGTTTACCGTGTTTGCAGTGAGGTAATCTCATTCATATGAGCATTACTTAACATTGATTTATAAATCTGTCGGGAATACTCCAATACTGGCTACTTAATGGAACAATACCATTGGTTTTCGAACGAAATTTCTCCTTGTCACCGTAGTTCAATCCCCCCCGGTGCCCCGTAGCCAAATCACTTAACTGTATCCTGTGTTTCATAAACGCAATGAAATCAGTCTCAGGAGGGTTTTTCTTGACAGCTCAATCGCTTGAACTGGGATCCCGACATTAGGGTCTGACCGAATGAGTTCCATCTGCTCTCTCTCTCTGTGATAAAATACATTAAAGGCGCTGTTCAACTCTATGCCAAGATGCACTCGGAGTTTAAACTCAACCTCTTATCAAGTGATTCTGGAAATCGAACCAACATAACTGAGATTCTTTCCCCGGTCATACCATTCGTGGCAATGTCAATATTGCGCAGTTAAAGTGAATCGGTTATTGCTTCCAGCAATAGTTTTCACTAAACCAACTGAATCATATAGGGGAGGCCACGGGACAGTTGACTGTAATTGTGAAATTGGAGAAGGCCTGTATTGAATTGTATTCCATTGAAAGACTTTTGAAATCAGGTAAAACTGGAGTTCAATCGAAAACACTAGCACACAAATACTTTAACCCGTTTCAGAGGTACATACACCCAAAATACATCAAAGAATGTTTACACATCATTCACTCCCGAAAGTTCCATCTGCAGCTCAGTAGAAAGTTTGTCTTTACCTGTTTCGGTTTTTCAGTTTGTACAGCCATTAACCGTGTACTTTTGTGCACCGGTTTCGGTTGCGTTTTGCTACCGATTTGGATTAAGCAGTATGAGACGTATCAGAAGGTTTGAAAGAAGGGTCGCGGAGAAAAGGAATAATTTCAAGGGACTAAAGTAACAAGAAAAAAAGGAAGAAAACAATCCGGAAGATGCACGCGCGCACCACTGTTTACGTAACTCAACTACATCATTCATTGTCGCCAGACGCCGGTCACAATGATCTCGAGGTCTCCAACCAGGGATTCTAAAGCGACATGTGCGATCGATTGTGCCGGTTAGGGTTTTCATTTCCTCGTACCAGGTCTNGGAATTTTTGCACCACTACCTACCTGGGCATACATCGTGCACCTTGACAACCTATTTGGTGACTGGCATAACATGCGTAACACATGCCTCAAACAAGGTACGCTGTGGAGATCGATCACATGCTCCCGTGGGCGACCGCGATTATTTAAAACTCCACGCCGAACCCCAGCGTTGTTCATCCGGTTGACCCATCAGATTCACACATGTCTTTACCAATCTAGCCCAATATGGAACAAGGACTTGTTATGCGTCTATTTATCCCAGCAGGAATCAGCCATGAAGTGGGTCCAGTTGATAGATGGATATATATATATATATATAATATTTTCACACACATCGGAATACAGACTGTGTGCCAAACAAATCATGGTGAAATAATCTTGATGAAAAAGAAAAATGTTACACGATGTGCAGTTGGGCGGAATACTGCCAAGTTGCCCAGGCCAAGGCAGGTGAATTTTATTGAAGAATCCACAACTGGAGCCTCCGGCTAACCAAAGCCTGCCCCGCAAGGCGGCGGGGCGATTTGAAAACCGCAGTCTATTGGGAGCCGATGTCCAGTTCATCGGATCATGTGCCCTTCGGACCGGGGTCAAACATCCAAGGTGTCCAATACACCTCAATGCCCAATTGAGCAGGTGACCAAAACCGGGATTGTGTGTGTGGTTCGTACCCCTCCTCGTGGTTGGTTTGTAATCAGGGATTTTGGCCAACTCCCCTAGGTAAACTACCAGTGGTCCACCAACCCGGTTATAGCCCCGAATATCGGCTTTTCGTCCTCTCACGTTGGTGGCAAAACACCGCCCCACGAAAAAGCCGTGAGTCAGTAGAGGCTGTTCGAGACGCTTGGTTGTATGGGAGCATTTCGTGAGGCGCAAGGAAAGGGTGACCAGCCACAACCCTAGACACCCACTCCCGACCATACTGAGGCTTTTGCAAACAGTGATACTCATGCGTCCACTCGTTATTCTTGTAACCTCATTCTATGACAATTCGCTATCTTTTGCTTGAATTTGCTCTCAATATCCTAATCTTCATTCTGCTGTTTTATCCACATGGGCAACCTAAAGACAGCAACCATAACCGGCCCACGTCAGTGCATGGTTAATGGCCGTAAAAAATAAACTGAACTGCTATTATGGTTCGACCGAGTCTACCGTGTGACACTAATTGTGATATGCTCCAGTTAGCTACCGAGTCAATC
>UZAN01061252.1:0-10111 GCA_900618425.1 Echinostoma caproni
GAAACAAACGGAACGAGAACGGGACAGCACCTTGGTGAGTGAGGGCTGCCCAGCTTGGGCAGAATACGAACAATTTTCCTATACATCAAGGATTTCCCGTAAAAAATGAAAACTTACTAAACAGATGCATAATCCAAGTTGCCCCAAAGCAGTCTTCCTGCTCTTGAAAAACGTTTCTTATGCCAAAGGAGAACACACATAAAATAATCTTCCCAAGGTTGTCGTAATACTGAATGTCGAATACGAGAAAAGGTTCAGTGACACCGCGGATGCCACTTTGCAGTAGATTTCCCGAATAGGCTACCACGAAAGATTGTGTAAACGAGCTACCTATCACGAAGGTGGAAAGCAGTGACATTTTTTTTCTCTGAACTGAACTGGGTGGTTGTGTAGATATTACACATTATAACTGAACTTCTCTGTAGTCACTGGCATCTTATGGACTGTATTCCCTCCACTTTGAACCGGCTCGGTTCGTAGAAGTGCATTTTTCACAGATAAACTTGCAGGCTTTTATTCCAGCCGATTAGGACAATTGATTTGTTCGCACGATTACCGAAAACTCAAACGTGATGCGTTCAGGCAGACCAAATGTGATTTGGCATGTTTCCTTTATATGGCGATTGTGCAATGTTCAGTAGCCTCGTTGGGACTCGAACCCATGCATAGACGCCCCTACGCTTTGTACGTGCACGCCCTACCAGCTGAGCTACGAGGCCACACTAATGGCACTGATCTTTTCACATTCGAATTACCCATTGAACCCCGAGAGGTCGAAACAGAACCGTCGGCTTTCCGCACCAGATACAAGGACGAAAGTGTGTGAACTGACCTGAATCTTGATCACCCACTGCCATCCGACAGGGTTTATTCGAATACAAGGGCAAATTAATGTCAGCTGAATTTTTTTCTGAACAATGTATTTCCAGGCTCGGGAGGGAGAACGGCATCCTACACCACCGAAACATTCATCCTCGCGCGGTAAAGCACTAAAAACATACTTTTGTTTGTTTAACGAGAAGTTAGTTTATTCGAAGCGGAATTAGACAGACCAGGTACAATTGGTGACATTTAACGGCCAAAACACCAACCATCTTGTGGGATTTCCATGGGATGCGATTAGTTGGATTCACTCGAGGTAACAACGAATTCGTCTGGAGTTACAGCCCATTCACCTGAAATTGAAAAAAGTATAAAATAACCTCCCTGAAAGAATGCCTCTGAATTATATTTTTTTAAGTTTAGATAACTAATTATCGATATCGTTCGATTTGTCTTTTAACTGTTTTTGAATAAATGGCTTGGTTTGCACACAGTTCTGAGGAACAACCTACCACAAACGGTTGCTCGTCCAATTTTCTTTATCACGGATAGAAACTGATTTTCTCCTGGAATGTGTATTTTTCGCAACAACTTGAAGCTGCCTAATATATGTAATGTTCTGCCCACATGCAACAGCAATTTATTCACCACTTCAAATGGCAAGCCTCATTGCGACATTATTTTACACCGAATTATGCGATACAGGTGCCATCGGAGGAGTGTGTTCCTAATCTTAATGTGTACCAATTATCAAATCTCCCGTATCTTATGTTGCGAATTCAGGTGATGAGTAATCGGCTTCCCCTGTGATCCCCTAGACGTATTGTTTTCTGTCGGTTAAAACATAGTTACAAATACAATTTAATTTTCGGTTATTGTAACAATACTTGCGGAACAATATAGATTCAAGTGTTTTACTTTAGTGGAAACGGAAATACACTTTCGAGAAAATATGACTTCAAAACATGATTTAGTGCGAAACGTCTTCATTCTCAATATAACGAAAGAATGATGACTAATTGCATCCATATTTCACATGGGTCCATTCTGGGTTTGGCAGATTTCATATTAAATTCCAAGTTGAGAGAAATGTAAATTCGTATTTGTCTCACAGTTACTTGTGAGTAGTGTGTGTATGTGTTTGTGATAAGTGGTATTGATAAATTGAACTATCCTACGGACTTCACCTTCATGCACAGTTTCTCGATTCAACGATACACTCGGAAGCACTGAACTCGATCTTCGCTTTTATTAGAGCTCATCGCATTTGATGAAGTTTTGTTTCACGGCAAACGCACATACAAACATACTCTGACCACCGATTCACCAGGGAGAGAACAGTGAGATACATGGGGCTTCTTTTATTTGTTTTCTATCTGATTCGTTCATTTACGCACGACTCTAGTGCAAACGTTCGCAGTAATTTGGGATTTTGGGTCAATGTCTTAGTTCAAACCCATTCTCAATTGGTCATCATTTGTGTTTCATTGTATTTTCCTGAGGAGAACCACTGTACATCTTCGTTAAAAATGAAACTCCTTTATTGTAACCGCTTTTAAAGGTGGGGCCACTTTTCCACAACCGAGTGTATTCAAGTTAACTCTGAATTGAAAGAAAATGCAACTCGGCTCGTAAAAATATTGTCTTTCTGAAAACCGACTTTAATTTTATAAGCTCAGATTAGCAATGCCACGTATATTGCTAATTATGACTCGCCTAGCGGAGGCAACCATTTCAATTGAATTCATTGATCAATTTATGGAACTCAATGTGTATCCCAAGCAATATTGGAAATCTCTACGCCGAAAACGGATTTACAGCAATGCATTAAATGCACCTCACTCCGAGAGGTTCTGCGCTTGTTATAGGCAATGTGTTTTTTAATTTTACATCAACAAGATTCATTTCACCTTGTAGGCAAATAGTCTTTTGATATCGCTTGGTTTGACTAACATCATCGCTATGGCTTGTCTCATTCCGAACTGAAAAATGTCAGTTTTTATTCATATGCCCACCAAGAGGTTTTGGCATATAATAGAAGCCGAGAGGCAACTTAATCAAGAGGCGCGTAAATCTGATGGCGCAAATGGTGTCCTGTGGAAGTGCGTTGATGCGAACATATGTCTAACTTTTGCATATTCAACAAAATTTCTCCATCGAAAGATAAACCGAGAGGGAGAAAACCGATCATGCCAAAGCAAGACGACGATTGTATTTGATACATAAGAGACGAGTTGCAAAAAAGCAATCTGGATAATAGCCCGAGCTGATTAGCCGTTTTCTCATGCATTCGTGTCAAAAAAGATAGCCTAATTTAGAATGCATCTGAGGCTACGTGATATAAAGCCGCTATGTAACGCCCAACAAAGCAGAGCATGTATTAATTTTACTAACAAATTCAAATTGCATTGCTCGTCCATTTTACAATGGGTTTATCTTACTGGTGGCCAACGAGCAATTCGGTATGCGGTGAAAGCTAATCTGCTAAGCTAGTTTTATAATGAATTTCGTTTAACCTATCAAAAGAATTACATATTCATTTAACCTGAATTTTTGGAAGGGAAGTAGATAGTTAACGCCTTATTATTGGTCTCCTGTAAACACCAATCTGGATATCTCAAAATGTTTTGCATTGATAAGGAGGCTTTGGGTTATTGCTTATCTTTAAATGCATTGACGGAAGTCATATTTTTCACAGATGAAGGTTGGTATATTTTCTCGCTTGAGATTGATAGCAGAAACGTTTAGACCTAATTAAATGTTTTTTTTTCACAATTATACAATCTCTGAATACCTCTAGTTCAAAGTCAGGTTCATAGAATTACCGCGCAGAAGCTGAGAATTTAATCTACTCGAAAAACATTCCCTGTGTCAGGCATAAGTCAGCTGTTGGGACATTGGTTGTCCGTGGTAAGGGTGAGGAGCATATTCGCGGAAACCGGCAAATTGTGTTTAGTATTCAACTTGGAGAGCCCCAAACAAAACAGACTGACCCCTGTGCTCAAAGAATAAGAAGGGTAAGTGAAAACTGAGCGAGATGGAAGTGCGATATCCGTATGAAGTCTACGAGCGATCTAAAAAAATAAAATCCACTTACGTCTCCTACTGTGGTTTTGTCTGTTCAAAACTGCTGCTCCAGCAACCGTCCTCAAAATCGTGAGATTGCACATTTTAATGGCATGTAGCCAATAGAAACAAAGAGATAAGTGGATATTGTATCAAATATGTTTCGTGTGATATGAGGCAATATCATACTCAATCTCGTAAATGAGGCTGGGAAAACGAAGCATAGTGAGGAAAAAATGTGAGGAAAATCAGAATGTTCCCTGAGTTTCGTCCATACTTGTTTATTGCAAATGTCCATAGATATAGCAGGTCCAATGAAGTAAAATTCACATAATCGCTAAAGCACTTTCAGTCCGCAGGTGGATTTGTGAGCGTGTGTTTGTGCACCACTGTAGCACTTGATTACACAATGGGCTTCTGTGAATCATAATCACGATTCTAACGGAACCGGGGTTTCTTGTCCCATCACAGTCACCGTCCAGTATTGACCATGTTCAGTAGGCTGTTCCCAGAATAGCTCACTGGAGTGTGCTTTGAATTTGCGCGCGCATACGTGAACTGATAAGAGTTTGTTTTATAGATGCTCCTGTAGCAGAGATCGGTTTAAGCTGCGCTGAAATCTTCGCTAATGCTGTGTCAATTTAACCACTGACTGGAATAGATAAACTGAGAATTGGATTTGGGCTGTTTGAAAATTAGTTTATCTGCTGCACAAGATTAAGGAAGGACAGACTCTTTTTACGAGAATTATTCTACGTTATTTAATAGAGCTTCAGGAAGACATTATTATATCACTTTTTATGTCGAACGGTGTGATAGATTGTATATAAGCCTGCTGAATTAATCGGACCGTAAAAAGAAATTATGTTAACGTCTTAGTTAGGCCGTGTATATAGTAATGAATAAATGATTGAATGCGCCATATGACAAGTGCCTCGAGGTGGGATGATTGCACGTACGACCGGTTTGAAAAGAACACTGGTGCAAGTGAAAGTTTACTTGGAGAAAAAGTTGTCACATTTGACAAAGGGATACAGAAGAATTGAAGAAGTTGATTTTCATTGGTTAGTTAGGTCAAATGTGTCCTATGTGTTTATTAAACTTTCAGAATGTTAGGCTGTTCTCCATGTTTCGTTGTCACTGGAGCGCATAATATAGGAAATCCTCAAATGGTATTCGGTAAACTGTTCATAAAGGTAAGTAACAGGTACAGATCCCGGTGAAACACCGCGGATGGTTTCAGTCCGTAATGTGAACGATTGTACGATGAAATCTGGATACTATCATACATTTGCCGGAAACCAGGTGATGACAATCTAACATAGTATCAGTTCATTCTTCCGCTAACGTGGTTACCAGGGCAACGCCAGACTGATGTGGACCTCCTTCTGCTGACACAATAGGGGCTTTCGGCGCTTGATTGCAATGGCCTCTGCAGATCTTCGCAGCCGTCCATTTGGGGTTGGTTGGACAATCCGAAACGAAGTCCCACGATCAGCTCGGTGGTCAGTCTGCAGCAGATGGCGAGCAACTGATGACGTAGGTGCTTTGTGAGACTGGCTTGATGGACTGGTTGTTTGTGTAACGCTCAATCTCACCCGCTTGCGTTTGACCCACACTTGTATGTGTTCAGCCAGACAGGTACGCAGCTGCCTCCCTGTTCTGCCCACGTAGGTGGCTGTACTGAATCTAGTAATAGTAGTATTGATGGTAGTTTTAATTGTACTAGTAGTAGTAATATTGGTGGCAGTAGCAGTAGTGGCATTAGTAATACGGATGGAACTGGGAATCGGAGCCATACAACAGTAATCACAGGACACAAATCAAGAATCAGCTATCCTAGAAGCACTGGACTGCGATGGCAGGAATTCGCAGTATTCCACGTTACCGAGACGCCAGGAACAAACCACAAGCCTGGCAACTCGTAGTTCATTTATTGGAAAAAACGAAAGCGATTTGTTTGTGTGTTCTAGTGCTTTTCCTGCGTGACGGTACTCCAATACACGTCTGCCCCAACCACATGTCGCCTGGTTTAACCATTGGAAACTTGATTGTTTGCGAAGTTACGGGAACTACTTATAAGCTCGTCACAAGTGGTGTCATATCAAGTCATTCCCAATGGTTAGCCCTTGACTTGAACTAATGAAGTACATTGTCGAGGAAACTCTTGAACTCAATGAATTCTCGTCCCCCAAATACCATATTTATGGAGAGTTCGTAGCGGTAATTAATGGGCAACTCGATTCAATGCTCCGGAGGGATCCGTATAAACAAAGTTGACTCTCTTGCCCACGCAAATGATTCAGCGCTTTNTCTTTTGGAAGTAGACACTCGTTCGTTCATCAGCAAATCAACATCAACCGATTCTGTTTCTTTTGATGAAGAAGGAGTAGTTTGGTTGATTTCAGTTTGTGGATCTAGGTACACCTACTCCGGAAGTTAATTCCTGCTCAACGTCGACAGTTTTGTCTATATCATTCTAGTCATCAATTCGACGGCATTGACGACATGAGAAAATGTATTTGTGGCAATATGATTTTTTCACCTGCAGCTTACTGCACATCAAACTGTACTCTTGGGAACTCAGCTGCCCCAAGTTCATTGTTGTAAAATCATCCATCCTGCCTCAGTGCTAGCATCGAAAATTTTAGGTTTTGTAGCCCCTGTATGCTTGTCTAATGGTTTTGCTTCATAAATAAAGTCGTCTTTTTCCTAAATACTTTCGTTAATCCATGTAAATATCTTGTGTCAGTCGTCGAAAAAACTTTTGAAATTATGAATAGATGAAGATTTATTAATAACGTAAACGTGTGTGACGAGATGTGTAAAACTAATAAATAATTGATTTGCATAATACAAAACCTTTGCAGGCACTTGCTGAAAACCACTAATAATCAGCGATTGAACACATACAAATCAGTATTTTAAAAATGTAAGAAAGGCTTGCCATCAAATGATTAACTAATGACCAGAGAAGCATAATACAATTGAGGTACCCATCAAAAATAACCTCCTCGAAAATCAATCCGGAATAAATTATTCCGGTTTGGTCATTGTAACCAGCACTTTAGATATTCGTGAACTGATGTAATACAACGAACGGATGAAGCACCTTTTCTCAGCTATGCCGATCCACTAAGGACTTTGTCTAAAATGTGAATCTGATGCGCTAAAGAAAAGAATTTGACCAAAGAGCTTCTCCAAAAATGTGTCTTATTCGTGAAAAGAAACTACATACTTTCATTTAGGCTTCGTAAACATCGTCGGAGGTTTCAATTGTACCTTGAACTATTTGTGGTATAACTGGTTTAGCCGAATCCGTTGTTGCGGCAGAAATCAATTCCCGTCTATGGATCATGGACAAAACATCTTCCATTCGGTGTACATAAAATGGCCTGCTGAAATTCATTTGGTTGTAATGGAAAGAGATGTGAGAAAGGTATAGATTGGTATACTAATATATGCTTGCAAAATAAATTGTGGCATGCCTGCTCTTTGAGGTTACTACATGCTGTAAAGATATTATGTTTACCTTTGAGATTCTATCAGGTGTGTGATTTGTATTTTATTAAATATGAATTCCCGTACCAAAAAACGAAGTATTTTGGAGCAGAGCTACACACACTGTGGCATGTCTGCTTACATCAAATCTGTTGTTGAGCAAAACATAGCAAATGTGTAATCCTCTATACTAGTTCAATCTGTCAATAGTGCATTTTCTGGTGTGAAGTTGATGAATAATGAATAATCCAAGAGAAGTTCCCTTCGACCAAAACTACTTTTCTTCTCAAGTGACTATGNTGATGTGACAGCTTTTCGGTTTCATTCAGTAATTGAGTGATAAAATACATCCTTATCTCTTTCGGGGATAAACCATTTAAGGTAGCAAAACTATTTTCAGTAGATAAACCAATGAACCATTGCAAATAAATTTCTAGCTGACGGATGAATACGTGATAAGTTAAATATGATTTGTGGTCCTATTTAGGGAATAAAAATGTCAACTTATTCTGCCTCTCACGGTGACCAATTGATTTGTACAAAGCTATTGGGAAAACGATCTCAAGTAATGCGTGTAGTAACCCCAAAAAGCAGGCATGCCACAGTTTATTTCGCAAGCATATATTTGTATACCAATCTATCTATCAACAATACCATCGGGGCCTTCAAATTTCGGCCGTGCTACATTTTGTTCTCCAGTGAACAATTCATCAACTTTTATGTCATAAATTGGACTTAATCGTTTCATTCAAGTTTTCTTTCATCGCTTTCATGTTTACGTACGCCCCGGAATCTGTACAGAATTTGCAATATTATGTGTTATCGCACAAGAGTGGCATTCTCTATCAGTTCAGTCGTCAAGTTAAAAATAAATACAAAAGATGCAGACCGTCTAGATCAGGTTTCATCAGAAAATACCGAGCAGGCTTGCAAGTGACCTTGCATAACAAAAAAACTCAGAAAACGTCTATCCCTGCCATTTGTTCATCAAACGTACGATCATTATTTGGCAAAATGAGCGACTTCACGAAACTGATGAGGACGAAAAAATACCATGCATTGGGGATAGTTATGCTACAAGAAACGTGGTTGCATCTTGACATCAGCGACTCTTTGCTTGAGCTGGATTTCTTTGATATGCATTGGTTGGATAGAGACTGTTTACTACAAAATCGAGGCGGTGATCTACACCTACACCAAATCGTATTGGTGTAAGTCTACAAAGATTATCTTCACTTATAAAGTCTTTCGGTTGAATGTAAACCCCGTTTCCTTAGTAATTCACGTTCCATTGTGGCATCAAACATCTACGTAGCACCTTCCAGTGCCATTGCAGATACACAGACGTTTGCTGGGATATTTATATCCGAACTTTCTAACTATACTGAACGCTCTGCTTTTATTGTTAGTGGCAGTTTCAACTATGCGGATATTCATTTCCTGGCATGTCTCTCTTTCCACAATGTTGTAAGTATCTCCACAAACGGAAACGCGCAGCTTGACTTTATATTTTCGAACAATCCTGACGTGCTTGCAATGCGGAGAGGAGCCCCGCTGGCAAACTCCGATCATTGTATCATCAACGTTTTACCAAAAGTCTATTCAAAGGAACATCATAGCACACTGACACGTACATCTAGCCAGAAGATTTTTCATAGGTTGTGTGACCCGGTCTACTTGGCATCACTGAGAAAAATGGTCTCTGGTACAAAGTTCGATCAGTTCTTTGATCCCAATGTCTTGATCGAGTGTGAATATCTCACGAGCTATTTGAACTTCTGGTTTGACATCTGCTGCCCCATAGCCCCTATATACATCAATCCCGTCAGATTTTCTTCTCCTACTTTGAAGACCCTCAAAAGAACCAAAGAATGGGCATATAAAAATCGTGATCGACCTTTAGTTAAACGAACGTCAGTGATGATCAAGAATGAGATCCAAAATTTTAACAAGCTCTACACTGAAACCCTTCTTGGAGACCGAAATTGCAAGCATATCTGGAGCGCTATGAAAAAAAAATTGTGGAACAAAAGTCAGACTACGCGGGCTCCAACCCACAGTAGATGAACTCAACTGCATGTTTTTCACGTCGACTGAAACTGAAATATCGCATCCTTATTTCCAATCAGTTGACCATCGTGAAATTTCACGTGTCAATTCTAATCAGGTGCGTGCACAGCCGAAGTGCCTAAAACTACCAAAAGCTTCCGGTCCTGTCGGACTGTGTCCAGTCGTCCTCAGGGAATGTGCGCATAATCTGGTGGAGCCACTTGCCGGTATGTTCAACCGCTGCTTCGAGGAACAAAACGTTGTCAACTGCTGGAGACCTGTGCGCATTACACCAGTCTCCAAAAGGAAGCTGGCAAACTACGACCAATCGCCTGCAATTCTATTTACTAACAATTTTAGGAAATTTTATGCTCAGTAACATTATTCCCAACACTGGGCAGCTAGATGAAAACCAATTCGCTTATCGTAAAGAACGTTCTACCTTAGATGCTCCCGCTCATTTGGTAAACGCAGTTTTACGATCCCTAGACATGCACGGCAGGGCATTTCGTGTGTTTCCTCCACTACAGTAATGCTTTCAACTGTGTTTAAAGGAGCATGCATTTGTCTCTACTCAAAGGTGCTGGACTGCCCAATAATATTCTCTCCCTACTCCAAAATTCTCTTGCTGGTAATGCTACTACTACTATTATTACTACTACTACTACTATTA
>UZAN01061260.1:0-10108 GCA_900618425.1 Echinostoma caproni
AAACTGTACCGCGCTGCTCCAGGGCAGGCGTGATCTCGTAGATCCGAATCACCACAGCATATCACGGTACAATAATTTTTATTGAAAGAATAAGCTCCGTGATTTGCTCGGGGGATAGATAGACGGTGGTGGCCTGGTGGTTAGAGCCATCAAAATAGTGACCCGGGTTCGAACCGCTGTCCATCTTCTTCATTGCTGTATCTTCCCAGGCAGCCTTTGTATGGTCGCGACTTCCTTCCTGAAGATTTAAAGTCCATTTATATATTCAATTAAATAAATAAAAATGAAGTAAAAAGAAATAAATTAAATCAATAATTCTTGTCAGATGAAGTTTTTTCAAGACACTAATATGTTAATTGGAATCTATTGCGTCCGGTAGTACGCGAAATAATTCGCCCACATGTCTTTGATAGGACTCAATGCATGCCCATACAAACGTGAAGCGAGCGAAGACGATAGATTGATTCGATTACATTTTGGACCCGATTCATACACAAGTCTTGACTTTTTTCGTAAATCTAATTGGCGTGAATTCTTACAAAGACGCTCAAAGTAGGTATCTTCGGAAAACTATATGTAGATAACTGGAGAAGAAGTTGACCACGTTCTTATTTCCAACTGCGATTTCCAATGTAATAATGGTCCAAGTATATAAACTATAACCTTTTCACCCCCAGCTGGAACAAATGAAAGTTTTTTAACTCCTTTGCGAAGTGCTGTTTGTCACTGAACTCAGCCCCGTCAGTTTTGCACACATTCGAAAAGGTGATATTGACCATTGTCAGTCCCATTTAATCGCACACGAGCTCGCTAGAAATTGATAAATCAGACTGACAGTCACTTTCGGACGTGCCATTTTCGATATCTGCCGTTTCATTCTTTCAACATCCGCGGCATGAACAATACCGGCTGAATTAGTGTTGAAGTTGTCTCTCATCCTCCTTATGAACACAGTTGGTTGCCAGGGGGTTTGTCGTTAACACCTCGTATCCTCACATTCGGTCTCATAGCGCATGATGGTGAACCTATCCCATTGGGAGTGAAACTGAGATAACAGATAGTTAATCCAAAAGCCTAGAGCAAATCGACTCGATTTGCTCGCTCACAGCCCGCATATAGGAGCACAGGCGTGTGATCTCCGCGTTACACATGTTACACCCTCCTGTCGGTGTCTTACGGAACATTTCGCTCACAACGGGTCGCCGCCGTAGGTGTGAAACGGTTCTCACCATACCGCGTGCCGAGAATGCAGCAACAACAAAAACATGGCTAAACCGCGCTTGATACCACCACCCACCCCACTCTGCTTGCCTCATCTGGCACAACCGAGCTAAGTGGTGATCTGATTGATTCCGGGTTTTAAATTTGATAACTTGAGCAACTCGACAAATCGTGTTTCGTTAAGATTCCGCTGATGTTAGACACGTGACAACCAATAAGATGAACTAGTGTGATAAAAAATCATATTGTATATGCCTCTGTGGCCATATACAATGCACATCCTTATTTGGCCCGGTTCCTCTTTGGTCCCCTGACAAGCATGGACAGCTATCTCAGCCCAGTTTTTATGGCCGTTTTGTGATATTGCATTTGATGTTCAACATAATAAGGAGATACGGATGCTCTCGGGAGAAGACAAACGAATGTATCGTCACTATCATTGTGACAATACTATTTCTCCGAATCATTATGCTCTGAGTGCGAGCTTCACTCCTTGAGAGGTCGTTTGTTGTGTTTGCGATACAAATTGTTTGGGTGAAAGTAAATAAAGGTCAATGGACAGCTGTTTCATCGTTGTTAAGACTCATCAACACTGGATACATTCCCCCACCTAGACTTAAACAGTGAGCCAACGTGAATGAAATCTATACCTAAAGGCAAAATTTTAGGGAAAGAAATCCACACCGGAAATGCAAGTTCAAACACAGATACTGGGAAGTTGAGTGGGCCAATCCAAAAAACGCATTCCTAATTAATATATCCATCCGCCCAAGGTGTTAACTGTTGACCGTAGAGCTCATGGGCAAAGGATTCGAATTCCTCGAAGATTCAAATGCTACGCATTGCTGACGAGTGCCAATAAAGACGAAACGGCCCCCCTGTGATCTTTTACTTTCTTCACATAAAAATTACTATCGCGACCATCTGTTTAGCCTACTCGACCACATTTTCCAATGTGCCACAAACAATGTTGTACTGCTCATACAGTGGGCAAGACGTGTCAAATTCCAGGTGTTTTTCCGATTACGCCAATATTCGATTGGTCACATGTTTGCACAAGTGCTGTAAAGTGGGAATGGAAGCAAACGGAATAATCATGGGAATCAGAAGTTTATTTAATTTTATCCACCGAATAGATCGTTTGTTGATCGATCAGTACAACCGTTCGATCCGTGTGCGTCCCGTGCCCCGATAAATTTTAAAATTTTTATCAGTCACATATTTGAACAACCCGCTGCTTTCACACATCGATCTTCCGTCAAATCAAAATGACCTCGTTGAATCAGTCCACCATCTTAAAACGGCCCAGTCAACTTCGCCGATCTACAGTGCTAATAAACTGATGACACATTTTCCGCTAGCAGTTGCACTTCAGCGCCAGAGGTTTGCACGAGACAACAGCCAGTACATGTGGCTAAGAGATTGCGGTTTCTGATCCATCAAGTGTATACGCTCCGTTGGACCTGATCTATACTCCAGTATGCCTCCCAGCTCAAGTGGAACTCTGTATTCGAAGTTGTAAGCCAACCAACCTTACGGTTGTGAGGTCAGAATAGAAAATAAAGGAACATGCGATTCATTTCGACCACAGAAGATTGTGTATGATTGACTGAGTGGAGAATATGAGGTTTATCTAAGTGTTATTTTTTGCACCAAATTTATTAAATGCTACCAAGTTATACACATTCTTTCAGTGAAAGAAGGAAACTTACCTGAAACTTGGACCAAGGTGATCACGGATGCCCTGACCCCAGGTGGAGGCTTGCCCTTGCACTACGGCGGGTTGAAGCCTGCAACAATCCCTAATCGGGTGCGTAGTTTTTGCCAGTGGGAAGGTCTTTGGATCATCCCTTTCTTGAGCGGTGGTGACCTGGTGCTAACGTCACCAGATTATCACCCCGGGGATGTGTGTTCGAACCTCACCGCCATCGCCTGAGTCCCTATGGTGTGTTGGATAGCAGCCCTTTGATTGGCCGCTTCCCCCGTAATGAATATCTTTGTATCTTTGAGTATCTTTGTATAGTTAATAAAAGGAAGTAAAATGAAAAGATGGGTAGATGATTGCAGTTGATTAGCACCATAATAGCCATTGTTTTAACTACAATGTTTTGTTTGTTTTGCTTTAACTACAATCGGTATTCGGACAAGTGTAGCTCAACCGAGGCTATCTTCGACGACATGAAATTTCATGAATTCCAACGGATTTATATACCAACTTGACACTTTTCATGGCCACAGCAAATGTTGAAAATATTTCTAAATTTAAATAAAACTAATATGACCGTAGTTAAATGAATAACTAGAATACATGTATCAAGCGGCACCACGAGAAGCTCTACTTCTAAGAAGTTTGAAGCACTGTCGGAAAGGCCATAAGCGACCAGTGGAAGAGCATCCAGGCGAGAAGGTGAAAATCCACATATGTCCAATTGTCGCAAGTGAAAATGCACAATAAGCACTTGTGAAACAACAACCAATTGGACATTTGAGAGAATGTCCTTGTGCATCGCGGTGTTCTCGAGTCCTAGCAGCGAGGTGTTCTTCTTGTCATTCCATGCGCGCCCATATCTGTCTCAGCCCTACAACGCTTGCTATGCATTTTCACAATTGTTATGAACTAATGCACAACTTAGAGTCTGGCGGCGATAAATCTTCGGTTGCACTTGTGAGTGTCCTGAACCCAGACGGTCGCATGGCACGGTAACACACGTAGTCATGGCTGTTCAGCCAAAAAACTACCTTGGCATGGACAACTATCAGTTTCACACTTGAAGAATAGCCGAGAAATAAAAGTTTAAGTTAAAGAGTTTCATAAAAATGCTTTTCCGCAGGAAAATTTTTGCTTCAGGTCAGTTTTCAAGCATGACCTGTGTAAATCCTGTTCCTGACTCGATTATATGGGCTACAGAGGAAAATGAACTAGTGAATTGGTATTATTCAGCTGACAGTTATTTGTATTGTATACAAGATGAAAGATGAGAGATTCCTGAAGACCCGGCAGAAGTAAGAACGATTAATTCAAAGCGTTTCCGAATTCGGTCCTGTACTGTGTTTTTCGTAGTGCGCATCATCTTTTTTCCGGTGCCAACACTCGAAGATAAAGGTGTGACATAATGATTTTACACGGAGCTTGAGCGGTGTGAGATTAGAGCTGTCCGAACCAAGAAAAAAAAGCAGATGAGTAAACAGAATGGAAATTCCCACATGTTTCTCCCGAGGTAAAACATCATGATAAATGTTTGTCCTCGACTGATGCGGTCATGTGACTTGATG
This sequence comes from Echinostoma caproni, assembly GCA_900618425.1. Classification (NCBI taxonomy): domain Eukaryota; kingdom Metazoa; phylum Platyhelminthes; class Trematoda; order Plagiorchiida; family Echinostomatidae; genus Echinostoma; species Echinostoma caproni. The sequence goes on from UZAN01061260.1 coordinate 4,495, forward strand.
ACATCGCTGAAACGCATGTAACAAAGTTGATCAACGTGAGCTTGGCCTGTGCTAAACTCGCGCAATACAGAACAACAGAACGAGATAACTTGCAACCATTTGATTTTGACCTCAATAACCGGACGCAATTGATCCAATGGGACATGAAAACAATACACTTTCTTGTATGAATCAAATGGGATCATGCCTATGCTCTTGATTGCTACTAAGTCCACTTGCGATAAGATCACGCTAACCTCAGTGGGACAGATTGGATCAGTATGTTGCCAGGGCATCAAGTGTGAGTACATGAAACAGTTCAAGTGGATGATGAAGAAAAATATGAATTTATCTCGGTTTTTATACTGATTATACACGTGTTTCGTTGCGAAACTTCTACAAACCAAACACAATCCTGCTGCACGGGTGGTGTGTGTACATTTTAACCCCTGGTCTCCTTTTGCCGTCTTGGCTAGCCCCGGTTGCAGTGATTGATGAACAGACGTTTTGCAGTATACTCGTATTTTAGTGGACATCTTTGGAGAACGAGAAGAAAGAGTTCAACCCACATGGGGACCTTGATATGTCCGGAGAATAAATGACAATTTCGCTGTGATGAGAACCCTCACAAAGCCCCGGTGAAGAAGATAAACCATTCAGTTGCACAACGGTGATGTCACCTGGGACAAAATGCCATACCTCGGTCGGTAAAACGTCCGGAATTAAGTGTCCTCGATAGAATCTGAATCGATACCTGTCATCAAAGGTGCCAGTATATCTTCCATTGGGTTTTATTTTCCGGCATTGTTACTCAAATAGTCACAGAACACCGAAAGCAAGGAAAATGTTTTATACTAAACTAAATATCCTAACTATACCACGCGACTATATCCTATGGAACCTCCTTAGGAATTCTTTCTCTTGCACACATGTGCTGAATGGCAGACGGGGTGAACCTCATAGTCGTGAAGACCTGCTGTTCAGTGATGAAAACTGGAAACCGGGCGGTGGTAACCTGGTAATAATACCACCAAATGATCACCCCGGAGGACTTGCGCTCGAATCACACCACTACCCCACTTTCCACATTTATATGTTGTATGGCAGCTGGGCAACCAAACACCTCCCCATATATATATTCTGTTGTCCTTTAATTTAATCTAACAAGTATACTTAAGGTGTTCTTCGCCACCCAAATGTTTTGAGAGCAGTGAACAATCTCTTCGCACTTGCTAACAACTATTATCAACACATTTTACTAATCCTCCGGGATTCGAACCCGTACTGAATGGGTGGCTAATCGGACGCGCTAAACTGGGTCAAACCTTACAATGGGTTGCGTCACATCAACAAATAAATTCAGTGGGCAAGTACCAACAATGATTTCTCTAGAGGATGACACGATGGTTCTGTAAGGCAAATCTCTCTTCGCGATCATTTGTGAAAACTCATCTCACTGTTTAAGTGAATTCATCTGTGGTTGCTGAAAAACACTTGCTAACACCTGTTTGTGAGTTCCAAATGTGTACTGCTGAATGTACTACCGTACAATCCGATCGTTCAAAACAGAGAGGGATAAGGTGATATGATGATACTGTTTTTCTTTATCGAAAATATCTCAGAAAATAATCGAAGAAAAATACTCTGGATGGGAAAAGGGGGTTCTGTACAAATGAGAGCAAGTTTGGCGCTTTTTCTGACTTTATAGTCCACAGTTCAGGCTAATCCAAATACGGTCTCCATACATGGGCAGATGCAGTTTGTTGTTTCGGTCTAATAGGTGTGAATGCCGACATGTTGTGAACTGATTGTGTCCCGCAATTGTCATAATTTGGCGTATTCTTGTGCTGCGACCCAATCGACAACGGAGTTAGCGGTGATCGGAACGGTCGGTTTGTGATTCGGGGCAAAGTGGAAGTGTCTGGAGAGCTGTGAAACCCGCTATCGGAATGGGATGATTCGGATAGAGTTTGTTTGACACTACCCGTCCCCGGAGGGATCGAGGCGAGCGGTGTGGAGGTAAGAGAAGACCAGCGTAAATCAGTTGGTGTCATGGTGTTTTGCGAGTGACAGTGTGCCGCATACACGTGTGCAGTTGTTTGATTTTCCTTGTCCATTTGCAGATCATCTGGCAGTAACGGATCTTCCGAAAGCGTACTGCTGCGTGTAGTATCGTCCGGTGATGAGATGTTTCTCGATACATAGTTCTCTTGGATTCTGGAGCGTAAACTGTGCAATCGCGAGCGTAGAGCTGTGATTTTAAAAGGGAATGTGAATGTGAAATTACCGGGAAATGAGATCGAGATTTATCATTTGGATTGAATAAGAACATTGTTCTAATATAACAACATACTCTATCGGGTTTTCAACCATTGGTACTCTTGCCGTCTTTGAAAATAAATAAAACACCAATTCTGATGGGAAACGGGGGCTGGGGTATCTTAAGAGTGATATACGCCTGTGTTGCCGAACTGTATAGATTTTTTTGCAAATCAATATTGCATACTTTAGGGAACAGAAATTTACATTGGTTCTGACAAATCAAAAGCTGGTGACCTTTCGGTTATTAAAGTTATCTCTCTACAACTGTTAGATTAGCTTGATCCAAATAAACGTTGATGTTTGTATCAATATCATTCAATTAAATCACAACCATTGCGATCGATTTCGATAATAATAATAATCTTTATAACATTTGGACAAACAGATGTTTAAAATTTACCGGAATCATCGTCAGCCAGTTTCGCAATTCCTTCAAGTACCGCATAACAGGTTCCAAGAATGTCAGCTTTTTCTAATTTGTGCTGCACGGTTGGCTGGAGCCGGGAGAAGGAGAAATCGAATAAGTGATTGAGAAACTCGGAGATAGTAACGGTCGGGATAAATATGATATCAATCCGTAATTACGAAACTATACCACAGGACTGAAGTGTAAAGAAAGCCTTTACAATGCGATCTGGGCTACAAACAGTTTATTTCTGTGAAGTTACGTGATACAAACATCTATAGTTTAGCCCTCAAGGGGACGAATTCAACATCTTGGGCCGATGGTCAATGTACCCGATGGGTTCCTCATCGTCTCGTCTCACTCTCGTGTGGCGTCGTGAGATTTGGCTAACGGCCAAAATCCGTTGGAGTCCATTTCCTACAAGAGGAGCGGATGATCACTATGCTTATACCACAACTGCGGACCAGTTGATCACATTCTTCCCTTCATATGGCACGGACGGATCCTGTGCATTAAACCGAGATACAACTGGGCACGTGTACACTACTATGCTTGTCCCGGCCTAGCAACCAGTTAGGGCTTGGCCGGAGGCCAAAGCGAAGGGGGTGTATATACAGGAGAATAGGTGGGGTGGAATTTGTCGTCTCTCTCGCGCACACAAGCGAGCTGACTCAAGCGCAATTCGTTCACGAACCAGTTCAAACACCGTTTTGTTCAAACATGACGGGCCTGGCAACTGTTATGCGTGTGTTGTGTTAGTACGTATGTACGCACTCACGGACACACGTGTGTATCGTGTCTTTATGCGCCCTAGTTCGTGTGAGCACGTGTGTAGGGTCCGTATAAGTCACACTGATCCAACCGATTCCGGACCCTTAATTCAATCGCACAGGCTGCGTCTCTCTCGTCCACCCCGGGTTGACATTATCTTTTGTCTCCAAACTGGTCATCATGTGGTTTTAGGTTGCACAGCAAACGCGCCGACTACTGGCAGAGTGCATTTCGTTGCGCCAGTCGCCAGGTCACATTCAATTCAACTAAACGACAGAAAAACCTGTCATAGAAACAACGAGGTAATGTACACAATCCGAAGCATAGGTGCACTCACTTCCACTCCAATCACACGCATGGCCATGATATGGAGCGCGTTCATTTTGTCCGAAATGCACGCACGTCTTCGACGTTCCATATCTTGTTTCTTTAACTGAAAATGAGAGAAATGTAGATATGGATATATGAGAGACATTTTTTAAAGCCTGAAAATGTCATACATGTATGATGACTTCAAACTGACAGAAATTGGATGCCTATGTGGCATGAAATGAGCCCGGTCCTGTATGTGAAAACAGTCATTCGNCGATACATTTGTCACACTCAAAACCTGCGATGTAATCGATGTAATCGATCAGTCGAAAATCATCCACATTCACACATTGACCGATAAGAACTTCACAATCTCCGGCAATGTCTGAGTATGAATCTCATAAAATATAAAAATAATAATATATAATAATATAATATAATATATAATAAGTGAATGTGGATCATCCATAGACATACTGCAAACAACCAACTGAATAGAATTGCATTCACTCGAAATAGGATTGCAGATAACACACACTACACATGAATGGAACAAGGTACTGTGTTGTGCGATACAGTCTTATCACACACACACACACACACACACACACACACACACACACACACTTGCTTCTGATCCCCGTGGTCTAGTTCATTTATTGTCTCCAGGTTTACGCCTCCCAACCTAAGGGATTTATCTGCTTAGGTGGTCCGTAGGGTTTGAGTATGTGTGCTCCCATTGGTCTTAAAACAAAATAATGATGAAGAAAAACTGATTTGGATCTCGAAGGGATCATTTAAAACCGTCTAAAAAATTTAACCATTTTCTATCCCTCCTATCATACTGAAAGCATAAGAGCAGTGGTAACACACATTCAAATACTTTACTGCCTATCGAAGTTGCATAAACAAGAGTTCTCATGCCGCTAGCACACTCAAACAAACCCCGCCCCCCCCACTCCCACCCTAATTCTCAACATGTTTTCATTTACTCACTCGTCGCAGTTGTTCCCGTTGTTCCGGCGGTACCCTCAATCTGCGAGTTGGACGATCGGGAACAGTAGGATCCACTTCTCGCATACAATTCATTGATGTCTGGACTGAACAGGGAGCCATTGGAAGGCAATTACTCGATTTGGTCAGCGTTGGTTTGGGATGAATATGAACCGTCCCGGTGATTGTGGGACACGCGTATTGGCGATGTAGCGCGTTGAATGCCATTACTATGATTACATCGCTGGCAGAACCGTGGCTTAAATTGTCCGGTACGCGAATCAGCGAACCAATCAGACCAGTTGGCATGTGGCCACGTCGCACGCGTCCGACGGCCATTGGACACGTGAACCAATCATATGTGAGAAACGGATCGGGTTATTGTCGCCCTGGGAGGCGGGGGTGGGCAAAGTGATTGGATCACGCTGCAAGCGTGCACGAGCAATCAGGAGAATGATCGAGGGAAGTGTGTATGTGTGTGTGTGTGTTCGCGCACGCGCTTGCAGGCGGGGGCGTGGGGAGGGCTCTCAAAGGGAACGAAGAGGGGTGTTAGCGTGGCAGCGGAGGTGCGCCACATCAGCCGACCAAACACCAAAGATTTCACCGGCTAGAGCGATTTCAAAATGATGCATGTAGATGCGGACAACAGAATTTCTAAATAATTGACCGTGTACAATCCGCAGTATAAATGTCAGTTAAGACATGACACAATAACAGAAGGGTTTGTAATAATTCCTTTTGCAAAATAACAAGTGTGACAACTATGGGTCAAAATCAAACCCCCTAAGAGGGGGGATCACGTTTATATCAAAAACAATTCACTGCATCTGT
>UZAN01061268.1:0-10103 GCA_900618425.1 Echinostoma caproni
AGCTATTTTGACAAACTGATGATTTGTATCATTTTCCACTTTTTTATCACATATTTCATTGTGCTGGACGGGAGAAATGACGAGGGTCGTTGTCGCAAGGACCCACTTAGACAATATGGAATCTACTCTCTTCCATTTTGGAGTAGGGAATCATAACAAGTCCTGATGGGATCTGATTTAGTGATGGCAAAATTGGGTGACAGTTGGATTATCGAACTTCAAACAAAACTTTGATGCGTCAATAATGGGAGACGTAAACGGTTCGCTCATCAGCGTCCGACAAAACAGTTTCAGCTCGTTCTTGCTCAAATGCAACTCGGTTAATGGTGGCACGGATTGAGAAAACCCAGTTTGTCGGTTACTAATTTCGGGAAGTGTTTAGTTTATTGCATGTGAATGTGTGTAAAGCAGAAAGGTTAAGGACAAGAACAGAGGAATTACTAACTCACGGTTCGCCAAAAATGGCATGACAAATTACACTTATAACGAGTTCAATGAATTCGATGCGTTTGCATGTGCATTCCGAAGGGATTAAAAGAGAATTATCGGACTTAGATTGGGGGGGGGGGCATTAATGTAGTAAGACTTCAAACCAGGCCATAGTAAGTCGTGTAACTAATGGCAGCTTATCGTCATCAGATCACACGTGACTGGTTAGCTTTACAGTCGACTTCATAACTATCGGTGGACCTAGTGTTTATTGACATTGCTAGACCCGGTAGTTCTTGGATGGTCGTCATATATGGAGGCGCATGCTTGGATGACTAAGTCGTACGCCTCTAAATTTGTACGCTTGGGTAATAAACCATTTTTCGATCGAACTGTGCGTTGGATATGCGTCCGCGGCCAATTTGAAAACTAAAATAGTCGTTGGTAAGCGATACCACCGCCCCTGCTGTTGATTGTCTTTTTCCCTCGGTATCATGTAAAGGAACCCCTTTCGGTGAAATAGTATTGCGTTTTAGCAGCACTGTGAATATGAAATAGATGAAATCAGACAAACATTAAGGTTCATAGTTTGGCTAAAACATCCTGCCACGCAGGCCGGTTGCGATTTCGCACTTGTACGTGTGTGTTTGTCAAATCACTCGGATTGAGGCGTGCAGTCACGCGTGTGCATTAGAGTCGAAGCCGTCAGCGTCGGACAAAAACGCTTGCACACACTCCGCTCATTTTACGTTTGTGACTACTACTAAATACCCCANCCCAGAGATTTTGCTGGAGTAAACCTGAAACGGAATTGAACGAGGGTGTGGTGGTGGGTAGAACCTTCATGGACCAAAGGCAGTTGTCGGAGGACGGGCAGCGATGCAACCAGGATACCAGCGCGCAAATAAACAAACGTGGTTCACCCGTTTTCCGGATGGTTGCTGTGTGTGTGTGCAGCTAATGCATGTGCGTATGTGCAGTTCCGAGTGCGGAGAAGTGAGTGCCTGTTTTATGACGCGGTTCTGCTGAGCAGTTCACCGGGAACACTCCGTGCATCACCCGTTAGAAGCACACCCGAGGACCACCGCGTTCTGTGAACGCACGCGTGCGTGTGTGTGTGTGCGTGAGTACGTGCGCACGGGTGAGTAAACAGAGAAGCAGAAAGGGGCATGTTTGCTAAGCATGTTCCATCAGCTGTTTGTCTGTTCTGTTCGACCCGGGTGTTTTGGTTCTTTTCGTGATATTATGTCAATGTGCTCTTGTTCGCAGGGGGTGAGGGGAGGTATCTCATGCACCATTTCCGTCCGAAACAGAGAAACAAAATGGTAGGCTTACATGTGTCAAGTTTTCCGTGTGCTTTAAATTGTGCCACTACGCGCCGGCGTGGGGTGTGAATTTAATTCGAAATTCTTTCTCACCACGGCAATGAGGTCACGCACCAATAAATTTGTGTGTGCGAAAGTGTGCAGGGGAAATGTGTGTGTGTGTGTGTGTGTGTGTGTGTGTGCGGTGCTGGAACCCCTAATCGAACACATCCAAGCATGCGTGCGTGCGTATGAAGACTTGCGCAGAGTAAACACAGTACGACCACGCACAAGGCCCTATTCGATGTAATGTATTGTACACGGGCGTCTGTTGCACGCATCACGCTCGTATTGGTTCGCATAAAGGTGTCCGAGACGAATGTACTCCAGAAGAGAACACATACACGCACATACACACACACACGTGGCACAAGAAGCGACAGGAAATTGAAATGCGACACCCGGCCTGTGCATTTGTATGCGACCAAGCTCTAGGGTGAGCTCTAGGGTGAGAAAAATGAGGGGAAGCACACACACAGTCTTACCAAACACAAAACCCGAGCCGATCGCCGTGTTTACTCACTCAGTACAGGTAGTTTTTATCACGTGTGTCGAAAAAATGGATAAAAATCGAGAACATTCTCGTTTTTCCCTCGTTTTCATTTATCCACCGATTCAATCGCCCTAGCACCATTACACGCACACACCCAACTAACCTATATTCGTACGATGGTGTGTATGTGCGACCCGATCGTTGAAAGCCAACTGATAAGCCTGGACAAATAAGGAATATGGGTTTTGATCTTACATATTTCAAACGCAAATCTTAATCGCATGGTCCCATTTTCTCGTGCGCCTCCTTAACACCATGGTTATCACCATTGGCAGCAAGGATGAACGTCAATCAACCTCACTGAAGATCGAATCCAAAATGGTGGAATGGGATCTGGGGACCGATCAATCAGTTTGATTAGTTAGCGATGACGTACTACATCGGTTGCCAGAATTAATTCTTCCCCAGATCGCATTTGACCTAATCTATTACAATTCACTCCGTCAGTCAGTGATTGCATGACTAACCGGTACAGAGGATTTATATGCGTACAATCAGTATAAAACCAATTGCATTGGTCAAGTGGTTAAGGTCACCAACACAATCAGCCGGAAATTCACCACCGCATATCTTTTCCTGTCTACATATCCCCGAATGGCCTATAATTGGTATTGTGGCTGTTCTTCAAGGCAATTGTATGATACCATATTCAATAAATTTCAACATTCTCATTCAATGTTGATTTTCATTATTTGGCTACTGGATGGGAAACAATGCGGACAGAAATTGTCTAGCAAATTCAATTAAAATGAGCCATCATTTCAATGAATTTGAAGTGAGAAATGTCTCTAGCTGTCAGAGGTACTTGGCCAAGCCGGCTCCATATTTTTCACTTCGGAACTACAACTGTATGATGATACGTGTGAAATGAAAACTAATAATGAAGCAGAACCGATGCAACTTAAAGTTGATGACCAGATTTGAGGCCATCTGTTCCCGATCCAACCAATTGTATTAAACGATTACATCGGAAAATCTGCACTCAGTTCAAAGGTATAATCATGAGTACTGTTTGTAAGGAGCAGGAATGCATTTATTCCTCCAAGCGGACAGCTCAGTTCACGTGAACTGAGTTGGAACTCCTCGTTTATCATTGATGCCCATTTGTCCAACTATCGCACGCTTCATGTGGGTCGATTCCACTACTTTGTGATGAGTTTGTGTTTATTATTCTTATTGCTGTTCTTGTTATTCTTATTATATGTAGCAACAACGAGGTTCTAGTTAATCTAATACCTACCCGATATTAATTTAACATCTCAAATGCTCGATTCTCTGCTTCCAGTTCGTGTTAGGATTGAGATAGTCCCACAATGCATCAGTGGAACAAACTGCGTAATAATGAGACGAGCAAAACCTTTACAAAAATACAACTCGGAATTCATTGCATTCATCTATTTCTTAGTTCTGTCAAAGCAGTGGAATGCTGCACTGTTGTTCGCCTCAATGTCAAGCAAATCTGATGCAGCTCGCTCCTCCCGGTCCTAAGACTTGGTTCTCTATTTCCCACAGTCAAACAGTCGAATCTCGTGATTATGGGGTTTATTAATGTTTATTTGCTCATGATTGCATCTGGATGTTTTACTATTTACCATGGGTTTTTACTGTAGCCGTATCTTTTCATTTCGACTGTTCGACTTGAAATGATGGGACCATTTCTCGCGGTTATCAAAAGATTGAGTCGATGGTTTTCACCGGTATTTTCCACACGGGCACATTGAAGACACGCAAATAATGGGTTATTCATATTTTATGGCCGACCCAAATGAAAAACTGTAATGATTGAGACATTTTGATTAAATGCACTTTGACTGGATACGAATGAGTACAATTGAGGGAAATTAGATAATGAAGATGGTCTCATACAAAACAAAAGAGACGTATGAAAAGCTGGAAAAAAGCCCCGCAGTTTTGACGTATAATGGATGTGTTGAACGAAGGACCTCCTCTCTCTAATTCGGCAGGGAAAATGAAGCTACCCAAGCAGAGACCTGGCTCACAACCAAAACTCAGAGGACGAATGGAAGGAAATGTAATTGCTGCTGCTGCTAATAATAATAATAATGGCAATAGTGATGACGAGGAGGAGGATAGCTCATCATGAGATTGAAAAAGCTTTGAATTCCCCAGTTTGATTCACCCTTCAGCGGTTTCATGTTTTAGTCAAACCTAATCCTAACTCTTTTTTAAGCGAAACAGAATCGTCCAACTGTGGTAGATGATGCACCACCAAAATGATCGGGGAAAAAATGAATACACCACAAGAAGTAAATATTGACCACGTAATTTCTGTGGCTAATGAAGCTGTTCTATCTTAAGATTACTTTCTGCTAAGAGATAGGCCAACCAATCATGGATAAGGGTGCTCATTTTGGCTGCGTTCCAACTAATCTGACCGAGTGACCTCCATTAACCTCCTGTAATTCCGCTCAACTGATCATTGCCATATAGAAGATGGTAAAAGCGGTACTTACATGCATTTATCACCAGTTGAAAAGTTACAAAATATTTCATTGATGCCATGATTTACTGACACTTTTGCACACACACACACACACACACACACACACAAAACGTACGCACACAGCGATATCTTGAAGACCTTCCATATCAGTCTCCAACCGGGCCACTGACCTTACTTTATCCTTGACGGGAATGGAAATGTCAGAGTAACAGCAATACAGTTCACTTGGTTTGATGTACCCTTTCTGGTCACCAAGCCGATACTCACCTGTCAGTGGGGTAGAAATGGGCAGTGCAGGTGCACCTGAATAGTGATCTCACACACGTTTAGGTGCGAACAATAGACGGGGAAATAGTGGACGCCTTCTCAAAGATAACAATCACAACTTTATAGTCTGACCGTAAAACACCGGAGAGGAAGATGCGTGAGGACGTGGGNGGGAGGGGGGAGGTGGACTGTGAAGTTTGAACCGATACATTTGTGGTCACCATTAGTTCGGATAACGACGGGCAGTAAACATTAAGCCACAATTGCGGTGATTATCAATTAGCTACTTTGTGAATAATTTACCATTTAGCTATCTCAATTAGAGTTAGGGTTGATTCCATGGTGATATTTACAATGCTCAATTGAGCTCGTGTGCCAAATCTACGCCGAACGGAATTTTTGATTGCACAAAATCTGGTCTGAATTTGTTCTCAAATCAGCTTTCTAGCGATAGATCTTGAGCAATTTTCTCGAACTTATTTATGACCTAATAAAATTGGACATGCTAGAGGAATACGGCGTGGATAGAAAAAATAATGTGAATATGGGAACTAAAATATCTATCAAAAGAATCGGCTCCTTAAATATCGAATGATAAGGCATCGTTGCATCAGTTACGAGAATGTATGTTCCAATTCCATCATTGCCATCTCGGATATTCTTCTCCCTCTCATTATGGTTAGTTTGTGCTTTCATTTTAATCGATTATTGTAAAAAATAAAGTCTAAATAGCAAAGATCGGTTTACAATGTTTCCAGTTCGGATGCGTTTGGTCAGCAGACGACGAATTCAATTCGCTGTCTTATATTTAAATGATAGACAGATAGATAGATAGATAGATAGATAGATAGATAGATAGATAGATAGATAGTGTTCGCGCCTCCTTGAGGGTGAGTTTTGAGTCAAAAGCTCCGGTTAGGGTTCCCAAAGGAAAACGTCTTCGTCGGTGTGGGCTACCGCGAAGTATGCCGTGCCCTAAAATCTTAGGTGATTTCAGCATTCCAATCTTCATTCTGTTCTTTTATCCAAATGGGGCACCAAAAGACAGCAACCAAAACCAGCGCACGAAAGTGCATGGTTAATGGTTGTGTAAACTGGAACTAAAACAGATAGATATTGGCCAACTAAGCTCAATGGGAGATTAATCAACAAGTGTTTAGTCAATCGTTCTGAATTCTGCAGCCCATATTTTGGTTTTTCTATAAAATGACTCTCTGTTAAGCCACTATTCCGGTAAATTTTCAATTATTGTAATATTTTTTGAACAAGTTTAATCTCTTACACTGGTTGGCGATCGCGAGAATGAATCCTTTACATGGGATTGACATTGGGTTATTTTCTACGCTCAGGTTCCGGTTCCCAGACATAAAACCCATGTCGATCATTTCACCGCGTCATTTCGAACACCGTGCACCGAATCCATATCGGCATGTGATGAGTCCTATTTGACAGGAGAAGACAGCTAAGTTGATGCGTGTGGGAAACCAGGACACACGTACTCTCATGTAATGTACCCATTTTCACGCTTGTAATTTAACGTGTTCTCTCATCTACCTATGCATACATCAGTCAACCCAAGCATGTTCTTTTCACAAGTCTATTTGCTTGTTCATTCCCGGGTGGTCTGAAACAGGTCACATGGTATAAGCAAACAAAACGATGTGCAGACACCTTAATTCCCCCTTGGCCTCCAACGAATGCACAAGTTTTGTGTTGTTGTTGTCGTGAGAAGATACGTTTGATTGATTCGAGACAGAACAGCCCTGAATACGAAACTTAATCGTGTTGAACAGGGTCTGAGGAGGATTTATCGCTGTGGGCAGTCCAATGACTCAAGTGATCCGCGCTTTGTCGTGTACGTCTAGCGGGAATTATCCAATCGATGGCCCATTAGTAATGGTATTCAGTTCATCAGTCAGTACCTGTAACTCGAATCCAACCAGCAGAGCCGAGGACTTCGGAAAGAGCAGCATTTCCATTGACAAAATCAAGCTTCTCACGCGATAAGAAATTCAAAAATTTACATCTTGTTTGGCAATCATGCCAGTCGTCTAGTCTGTAAAATGATTAGTATTTTTTTAACTCTAACTTGCAATTATCGGTTTCGTCGACATCTTAACCACTGTTCCCTATAATTTCTCAGTTCTTCGACAAAGTACTCAGCAAAGTTAATGAATGCTTCGCTTTGGTGCCGGTTATTCTTCCCTCACCTAAATTCGTCACCAGAACAAGAATAGCGGCCACCTCTTTGGATTTCCTTTCGGCTGAAATAAGGCACGTTGCCATTATGCTTTTCTGTTCATTGTTCATAACTGCTTAAGAGTTTTTCCTTCATTACCGCTGTCCAACGTAACCATTATTTTAGGGCATAGATAAAAGACCACACTCAAAAACATTAATGGAAAGTAGGGTATTGTGATGTAGCTTGGACCCTGCTCCAGCGCACAAACGCAGTCATTCCACGTAGGTTCCACAGGGGTGCGCATGTATCTGATGACTGATGGTAATCCGCAGGGGAATAGACACTTCCACATCCCGGAGTGAATGGCCATCACACGGTACAATAATCATTTTGCTCATGAGCTGTGTTCACCTCCATCCATACTGTACTCTGTTCACCTGACGGATGAATTATCTTCTTCTGAATGTTTAGTCGCAGATTGATAGAAACTCTTCTGTCAGGGAGTACTGCAAACACAATGTAAACAGTTACTGGGGGTGGGGGACTTCGTAAACCATACCAGCAGATTTTAATCCATCAACTTGTCCGAACCAATCTTTTCAATTATAATTTACTTTATTTTGGTTCCTTCTGACGATTTCCCATACAACAACACCAGAGGGAAGTGGTGAAATGTGGTTTGACATTTCGGCAACCAATCCTAATGAAGATGGGGAAGCAATTTGCAATTTTACTTATCAAGTCACCTCTGATCAAATGTGGCCAATGAAATGCAGTACAGTGTTTATGGACCAGCAAGGAACAAGTTTACACAGAAAATTTGTTCTCTCTGGTAAAATTAGCAGTGATAACCAACACACAGCTTCTTGGTTTGACTCCAGCTCGTTCATCGTCCTATTTATCAGATAACATTCCTGAACAACTTATTTGATTCAAAGCATTCTGCTCCTCTAAGATGAATTTCGTTCGATTTGTTGCATGTGCATTACTATAGGGGATTCTTGGCGAGTAGACAACATCGATAAGGATTGACCATCCGTCAGAATTCACCTTCATGCACAATCCTCAGCTCATCCAGTCACTCGTTAACTGGTAAAGCACTGGATTCGTGTTTCACTTTCGTTAGACCTCATCAGTAATGTACATCTACAGTCCCGTTAGGCCTTTGAACTCCAGACTAATTGCATGTAGGACCTGAATTGACCATAGGTGCCAATTCAGATTTGCCCAGATGCCGTTTTTAATGATATTCAGTAAGAAACAAAGGGAGGGGCAGTTGGCTATCTGTAAACGCTATTTGAAAGCCACTAAGTAGGAAATAGATAAACTTTGCTTGTAAGTCTTCAGAAAGCTAGAAATTCACACCTCGATGTTTGTTATCCGTGTTCGATGTAAGCAGGTTTCTTAGCATCTGCACAACGACTACTTACCATTAATCAGAGATGACAAAACAGCTTACCAGTTGATCACAAAAACACGGACCATGAGAAAACAACGCGGTTCAAAAACGGAAAGCTGCGGAGAATTTTTTTCTCACGTTCCATGAGAATCACTCCATATGTTTCGTTTGCCTCAAACGGGGCACGTATGGGGTAATTGGAAAACAACCCAAACAGGAGGAGAGAGAGGGAACCGTGGGTCAACAACAGCCTCATCGGTGACCCTCAAATTTCCCTGTCAATGAAAGGGAGGGTGTGGTATATGAAATAAAGAGCTGGATCGGGTGGTTGGACTTCTGTTCCGGAAGTGCTCAAGCCGCTTTGAGGGGTGATAGTTGGAAACGTGAATGAGCAAATCTGACTTTATGAAGAAAATCCTAATATTGGGAAGGACAATTTATTCCCGCGCGTGTGTGTATGTATGTGTAAGAAGTGAGTGAAACAGAATGCAAACAAAAAGGTTAAATTTCCCCAACTTGACCTCAAGTTTACAGGTCTGAGGAACGATACATCTGGTGTCTGTGTGTGTGTGTGGCATATATGTGGAGAGGTGTGGAGAAGGCCACCTGAATGTTGAAAAAATCAGCGATTCATTGTGTTGAATACCATTTCGTACTTTCTTTGACCATTCAAATCATACCCACAAACTCACTGTCCATTTGTATTCATAAACTTCTGTTTCATGTGTCTCACCATTAGGTTAGCTTGTAACCCATCAATAAATTTGATTCCTTCCGAGTTCTTGAAATCCTAGTCCCACAGAAGAACTCAAAAGGGATCCACTGACAAAACGCTTTCTTTGAATGGGCGATGTTCACTGAGACTTCAGTTGTTCCTTTGAGGTAAAATCCTGTGTATTTGGATGGGTGGTGGTGGTTTAATTTGCTGTCAGTGATCTGTGGGCCGGACACTACTATTCGAAATTCCATCGCTGATATTGCCATTAATGGCATCACGTATACAGTCACAATGTGTTCGGCCCCCGGTGCCCGATGTCCAAGGTAGCTCAACAAATGAATATACGTGATTAGTATGTGCATGATTTAGGAACATCGATCGACCGATAGCAGATTAGGTTGGAAACTTGCAAAAAGTGGTGGTGGCTGAGGTTACCAAATTATCCCTCCGGAGAAAATATGTTCGAATCCCACCACCATCGCCTGATTTGCTTCATTCTCTATTGTATGGCAGTATTTTGATTGGCCTCGTCCCCCTTTCTGAAAAGTCTATCAATAAATAACCAATAAGAGGAAGTAAATAAAAGAATAAGGAAAAGGATTGATAACACGAGTAGAACAAACCGAGTATATGCACTTGAACCACTACCTCAAGTCCTACCACCGGGCGGTGGTGGCCCGGTGGTACGGTCATCAATTGTCACCCCGGAGGACGTGCGTTCGACTCC
>UZAN01061282.1:0-10095 GCA_900618425.1 Echinostoma caproni
TTCTGCGGGCTTCCAGCAGGGCAACCGAGGTCGACGATATCCATCGTTTGTATTTTGAGCTTGTGGCAGGGTCCGACGTTGTTTTCATCGATATCTGCATAGCTTCCTTGATTTGCTTCCAGTGTTCATTGAGTACTTCGGCTGGCGGTTGAATTGACAGGCGATCGGAGAGCTCCGCTTTGAAGGCAGATTTGCATGGATCACTGATAGTGATAGTCAGTCAGTTCATTTGGCCCGACAGCAACGAAGGGAGATACAGATGACAATCTGTTGACTCCAATCGGAAGCCTCCCACCAAGTCAGGACTTCTATGCAGGTTCCTGTTTGATTTGCCTGATACCAATCAGGCTTGATTGATCCTTGCGTTTACCTCACTGTAACTTGTGAGTAGTGGTGTGGGATAATTGGCATTGATTTCTGTTCATGCGCAATTCACCATGTGCACTTACAATATGGTTGACTAAATTACTGGGATTGGATTAGCGAAACTTACCGTATGAGACACATTCACTTTTGTGAACAACAGTCTTGACTTAAACTTGATGGGTCGGAAAATGCTCTCAGTGTATGTTAGTTCACTCTTCACCAATGTTTCAATCAGTAAAACCATCGAATACCTATGTATTTATGTACAAAGTAACAACGCTGAGATAGACCTGAAAGACTTGAAACAACTACATTATTTAATTTCTACGAGCAGATTTATCGACAAAAGGATGCTGTGGCTATGCGATCACAGCTAGGACCTTTGGTTTGCTGGTGTGTTCATGCCGAAACTCACAAATGACCAACTCAAACCTTCCATTCATGACTGTGCGCTATACGCACGATCTGTGGATACTATTCTTTACGTGATCAATGCGACATCAGGAGCAAACGAGCTACTCAGCAAGTTCATTTCTGTACACCAGAATTTAAAATTCGCTTTAGAAATGGAAAACAACAACAAACTGGTATTTCTATACACATCCGTTTGAGTCACGGGTCGGATGACTCAGTGCAATAATTAAGGCATAGGAATACGAATTGGAAGGACCGACATATCTATTTCCGCAGCTTTGCACCGTTCAAAGTGAAGAGGAACTTGATGCACTACCTAGCAGGTAGAGTAAAAAGATTTATAGTGAGGACGCAATAGAAGAAGATCTCCGGTTCTTACGCACCATCTTCAAACACAAAGGCTAACTGTAACGAGTTGTTAGCAAGATGATTCAGCACAGTGGATAGGTTGTGAAAAGATGGATGTACGAGAGAAGTCGGTATACATTGCCTTGCCGTTAGGAGGGACACATCAGCAACGTCCACGCTTGGATTCAATCCGAGTACAGTGTGGCCGAACAACCCGATAAGGCCAGACAAAGAACTATATGACACTTTGTTAAAAGAAAACCACCAGGAATCTGCTTTTTTGAACCGATCATATCAGCTGCGATTCAACTAGGAATATTGTGTCGGAATATTGCGAACGTTGTTTGGTTGGCACAATGAGGATAACTAATCTTTCCTCACACAATATTTAATTCGATTGATTACTCTCGATATATCAAACGCTATTTTATGTGACCTGCGTTGTCCTTTTGATTCTGGCCGTGGATTGTGAGTACTGTTTTTGACTGCGATTTAAAATGCGATTCTGGACCAATAGATCATTCGAATATTGTACTCACTTTGCTCATGTATTAAAAAAGATACTACCATTTCATCCGAGGAAAATTGTTTCCAGTGGATCAACAAAAATGCACACCCGATTGTCTAAGAAAGTAAATAAATGTTTTGAGTGTATTTCTGCCCTTTCGAGTTTTTGCTACCCCAGTGAACCATCGTGCATTGGAGGTTCTCTCGTTTGTTGAGTGATCATCTTGGTGTTATCATAGAAAGCAATTGCAGATGGTATGAGTACGGTTGGCAAAACTCACATGCTTATTCTTCCATATCCGACGGCTAAGATTATTCACTGCCAAATAGTCTGTTATCTCTTCCTGTTTCATCAACGTCTCTCCTGTTATTCTCTATTGATCTGCTGTCACATAACAATTTATTTTGAAAGGATTTCATTGCTCTTCGCCCTGGCTTAATCACCATGCGCCGCGTTAAACTACTTCCTGAAGACTGTCTGTTTTTTACCAAACTGTGTGACCTCCACATTATTGTGAATGTCTTTCAGGAAANTCAGGAAAGCATGGCGGACCACCTACGTCCTTCTCATCCCGACTGATATGCCGTTCTCATCATTCAACTAGGTCCGTTTCCTTACTGACAAAGACAAATTGGCAAGTGAGCTGCGGACGAAAATTTTAGTTAAGATGACCTCTTTTTCTCTCTCTTCTCTTTCTCTTCTTCTTTTTTCCTGGTATTTCTCTGGGATGGCGTGTTTTTTTGTTTTTGTTGGTTGGAATGTAGGTAAAGTGGCTTACAAAGGTCCGTATTTTGATGCAGCACGGAATAGTACAATAGTGTTGTTTATTTTTCATGAATCTTTCAACCAATTATTTAGTTTATGAGTGTTTCCACCCTAGTTATAACCAATATTGGCTAGCTGTAAATCAACTGATGGCGATTAGTTTGCAAAGATGAGTTCTGTTGCGTCGCACACAGCCANTGAAACAGTCCATTTGGTCGTCAATTGGTTGCTATGCCTGCTTTCTATTTGCCACTTTCCATGCTTGTAATCCTATTTGGATGGACTGACAAACATCTTGGATGATGACGCAGGCATCAAGTTGGCCTCCACCAGTTCAGCTGGTAGACAGTATGCTGCACAGAGAGACCTAGGCGGGGTTCTTGCCTTCGTTCGACACTCACCAATACTCTTCGATTTCTTACACATGGATTGCGCGGAAAAGGATCACGAAGTCTGCGAAGAGCTAACATTTGAACATTTTTTTCTAATTACTCTAGACCGAAAAATATGCTTATTGCGACAAATGAAAGCAGATTCGAAGGCAGACAATTGTTTTCAATGAACTGCATTTTACTAAACGTAAACCAAATTGAAGTCAGGTGTGCTCCTCGGTTAATGCTCTTCAGGTTATAGATCAAACGTGTATGATTGACACCGGGGCTATCAGAGGACATTGAGTAGAGTGATAATACTGCCCATCAAGCGAACCCGGTCTGAGTGACAGTTCATTCCAAGGTTTTGTGCTTCACAAGCGCTGGACAGATGTGATCCGTCGTCCAGTCTCATGCTTAGGAAACATATTTTAGGAAAATACGGATCATGAGGGATTCCGCAATAAAAATTATTCCAGTACCACCAAAATTGGAATCTATCTAAAAATTCGTGGGGAAAATCCTTCCTTCCACTTGTTCCATCTAAAGTTGCTGATATCTCAAACCCTGTCAGCAGGCCAATGGGGAGCCCTGTGAAACTACTATTTAAAGTAGCTAATTGGTATGGGATTTCAATTGCTCACCACAAATTAACACATCCAACACCCACATTAGTTTGCGATGGTATAATATATCGTAGTAAACTGACTCCGCTGCGCGTGTAAAATATGCCTCATTGGCCGTAGGACGAGGCGGATGTCTCAGAGGAGCAAAGTATACGAAATTTAAAACACAACACCCCAAAGTACCGTTATCGTTCATTTTGCTTAACAGATACTCGAATGTAGATAGAATCGCTCGTTCACATTATTGACCATATGCCCTACACTTCAAATTTCACGCGAGGGACACCGGAGAAGCGATAAATATTCGTCAATTTTCACCTGACCGAACGGATACGTGTTGTGTCTTAGATTGTGAAAGTCACTCTTAACTTGCAATTTGCAAAACACTCCTGTTTATGTCAAAATGAGATCTACTTATGAGGTCCATCTCATTACCTTTAAGTGACGAAGCTATTTTTTTACTTCCACTAAAAGCCGACATCTGGGGGCATAAACCTGGTCCGTGAGCCATCGATAGTTTGTCCAGAGGAGTTAACAAGTGTCCTCATTGTAAAACAAACAAGAAAAAGGGGGCAGTCTACACGCACACCTTCCTGGTTGTGGTGGTGGTTATCCGCTTGATTGCGGGTATCGAGACACACTGAGCACGTTGGATGTTTAATCCCGTCCACAGGGTGCATAAATCCATAAACTTCACACGGACTCAAATTGAGAGGGGTTTTCGCGCACGTTTCCAATGTCTTGTCATTCAGTTTTTAGTTAGTCGAAGTCCCTTGTTGTGAATTTCCCAAGAAAATTCACGTGTGAACGTAGCATATTTTGCCCCCGAGCATGTATGGAACCAATTTTTGCCATAAATATTTGTGTGTTGTGATTTGTTAGGTGCAAAGTTTGAACTCAGAAAGCATGAAATAAATTATATTATGCACATAGCGAATTAGCTCACATGCATTAGAACTATCATGGCCACGAACTGACAATACGAACAGTCCATCACGCNCACGCTCTGTCTACAGGCGGGACAGATTTGCGTTCCTGACGTGACCCCACGCCTAATCCATGTTCTCATATGCAATCCCGCACATTATCTTTGACTAAAAAAATCAATGGTGAAATATATTAGGTTTCATTTCATTTCACACCGAAAGCAGAATAGACCTTAGAACGTTCATTGGCATCAAGATGTCTTTGATACCAATAAATTGTCACATTTTATTTACATGCCGAGAGTACAAGATAGCGATGATCGTTTTGAAAAGGAAGAATCCGGTTGAAATCAAATATAATGCGACATAGAAACAGGGTCACTGTTTGATTGGATGAGTACCTAAATGGCAGTTTGCATTTAACCGGGACTCAAGTACTGTGAATCAATCGGAATACTTCACCTACTGACCAAAAGTAAAAAGTCAGCCCAGTACTGCATCTTGATTCAGACAAAATAAAGTCCTCATTTGCAACATACTCCGAAGGCCAACTTTTAATCCAGTTGATTGCGATTGGTGGTGGGGTATACTGGTACCGATTCACAACCCTTTGAACTTGAGGCTCGTACAAGCTGTTCAGTTCACTCGGTAAGTGATACACTTCGTAAGCACCATACTCGGATTCTGCGCTTGATAGAGCATGAGGATATGAAAACTCTGACCAGGAGACTGGGTCACATTGGTCCATTTATGCTCCCCGGATGGGGACCCCGAGATTAAGGTAACCGGCGGTTAGAGACACCGAGTGATATGACTGGGTGTCTCAAACACTGGTGGTCCTGCATCAACTTATAAGAAGCAAAAAAGCGATACGTAATGGAGCACAACATAGAAAATGACTTCATAACAAAGTTGGTGGATTCGATGCCGAAGAGAAGCGAAAAATTCCTCGAGAACGAAGACAGGCCAATCGACTATTAGTGTACACAAACATTACATCTTAATTATTATCAATGCTAATTTGCTGTAAATAAAAATTGTTTCATTCTATTTAGTTAGCTCTTAACTCATCGTCATATAGGTCAACCATTACTGACGAACCATTCCATCTGCTGAATATAAACGAACCACGAAAATCACTGCCATAAAGATTCATCAAGGCTTGTTTATTATTAATTGGAAAAACAGTTTATCTGCGTATAAATACTGTTGCCTATACGAACCCTTAAGTGTTTTACAGGCACCCGTTGCTAGAGTTTCGATTAGACCTGTACTCGTTATTTTTGCAATCCAAGTCGATATGAACCATTTATCTTTCCCTTGAATTTGCTCTCAACATTCCAACATTCCATTCTGCCCCTTTTATCCAAATGGACGAGCAAAAGACAGCAACCAAAACCGACGCACCGATGTGGCGAGTTGGCGATTGAAAAAACAGAAACTGAGTGTGACTACCGTGCAAATAAACCGCCTCAGTTTGGGATTTATTCAACCCCTCCCCTCATGAGATTCCCTTCGCAAGTCTGTGTCACAGAACTGTATCAAACGTCTCATACCGCGTTTGACTAAAGAAGTAACCATTTAAGTTCGTTCATGTCATTTTCACTGATAGTCAAGCAATGCGTAGGTCCCGCTGGTAACTTCAATTGCAATCCTATCATCCAATCAGTTTTCTCATTGTGGGTCACAGCCGAACCATACCGTTAAGAAATCAAATTGTCCCGGTCGAAATTTCAAACTGCCTCACTAGTAATGCCGAGTATTGATCGTAATGAGAATGTACACTATTGTTATGGGTCCTTAACCCAACACACAAAATCAAAGCACACAAAATAGCGTGTTGATTGGAACCGGGTTAACAATTCATTGGATGTTTTGTGAGAATGAGTCGATCGATTCGATGACGGCCGGAAACCGATTCGAGATGGCTTACAATCAAACAGCCTGGAAGAGTACTGAACAATGTCTGTCATGGACAAGCGCATCACGTGAGTGGAAGATCAATACAAAACGAACCGGTCACTATGATTTAGTCTTCATCTAATATCCTTTCAATTTTTCCCGGTATCAAATCCAGATGTTCATATAAAGCGCTCACCTTACCAGGGTTAAAAAAATGCTGGATTTTCAATCCGCACAGCGATGTCTCGATGTTCTCTATTCAGCTTACACTTTTCTCAGCCTTCCATTCAATTACAGATTGGATAGGTATACGATGTTTCAGCTTTCATCAGTCCCATAACCCCGATTCCATGATATATTTCGTTGGTATATCTGTTCGTGTCTGTAAGTAATACGTGTGTTTCTACCAATCTCCTTGAACTACCATGTCCCAACTGTTCCACTAACACCAACTGATTATGCTCAATCGAAGGTGTCTCCTTACAATCCAGATTCAAATGAAATTGGTCTATTACTTGCATATTCTATTTCGTTTATTTGCTATCAAAATAGTGGTACCAACACAATTTTTTCCTCTCAAATAGCAAACAATCAAAACCATTTTTCTGCCCACAGTCTGAACAGAATAAGGTACTCGTATCAAACCAAATGCCTGCCAATGGCTTAATGAGATCTATCGAAAATCACCACTAGTTATCCGATTTATGCAGAATGGAGGACCATAATCATACTGGAAAAAATGTATCTTTTATGATAATTTGGTTCTGGTCGATGTACTTCCCGCATGTTCCGTTTTTTAACCAGTGTGATTCATGAAGATAAGTTGAAGACAGTTTGGAATAGCCCAATGTAAGTCATAATTAAGTCTCAGTCAACCTCGGTTAGTCACTGATTGTCTAATTCAGTCTCCATACCTATAAAACAGTCTTTCTGAAAGTAGATACCCAAGTTCAATCATGAATATAAGAAATTCTGTCCCAGGAGACATCGTTGTGTCGTTGCATCGTTGTATCTTCACGAATGAAAGGTGAATGCGTCCGGTTTACTACGTGACTGGAACCTAAAACAAACCGAGTCAGGTCAAAATAGCCTCTACACAGGAAATTCGGCGAAGTTTCAGCATTACGGTAAAGCACAATCGAAAAAGGTGAGAAGTCTTCAACTCTAATAGGGTTGTAACACTAAAAGACCAAAAAACAGTGACAATAATAGAGGCCGGTTCGCTTAGGCATTCTTTGGCAAGGTATGTTGATACTTGTTCACAGGTCGTAACGTCATCTTTCCACAATAATCAGCAGAAATTACTTTCAACGAAGCGTTTCTCTGAAGCACAACCATGTGCTCGAAGCTATGACATATAGGATATTCCCCACCGCTGATATTGGCCACCTCCTCAAAGCTCAAATTGCACAGCATTTCTTCAGTGGTTGTCAACAACATACACTTGCCATATGTATTTATTCTGAACTTGCAAACCTAAAGGATTCTTCAAAACCAGTCACCTGTTTTGTATAGTTGGCAGATCACTCACGAATTTACACTGGATACACCTGATACTTTATGAACAATTGCTTTAGGTTTTCCTTTGTGTAAAATACACACTTCTCCAAGGAAATCCTAACCATGCGTGATGTGTTCATTTCGCTTCATTCACTAAACTGCAAATAAAATTAACTTCACTTCACATCGCCTTACGGTGTTTTATTGACACTGTTACCATGTTCCTAAGTAGTATACTACGCACACAAAAATCCAATTAGCTAAGTTACGACATTACAGTCCAATGATTGAAATCTTGAATGAGATATATCTGACCGAATAGAAATTGCCATTATAACTGACGCGCTAGATGGAGATTCTGTGGCGCTAATCTCTAATGATATAGTTCATAAACTCCGTTCATCATAGTAATATTTGCATGGCAAAAGTGGTCGTTTTTCTGTCTGACCTATCTGGGTCTGATTGCATCGATAGATACCACGTGACTGTCTGATTCACGTGCGCCGTTGATCGGCTGTTCACTGCTCACCACCCGAAAATGTCATGTGACTGCCGATCGGTGTCGACGGATTGTTAAATGTCAAATGAAACTTTGTCCCCGATACCTTATTTATAGTACACTTTCCGTAACTATGCAGTGTGAAATATATTTTCATCGCCGATCAAATATTCATCCATCGGTTGGACTAGAGAGAAATTTTTGTCCGCAATCTTGCAACTAAGTCTCTTCTGAGGACCAACACACGAATAACATTTTAGGATCGGTAATAATTTACTTACTAAGTTATCGAACATTTTACCAATTTCCGACAGGTACTGGCTTCGGTAATCATCAAATGAAGAACATCCATAATGGTGTTCCTATTGGGAAACTAAATCGAGTAATTGGAATGTCCCCATAATTTTGGCGTGCTATCCGGTATTCGGCCGTAATCCACCCGGCTTGCGTTGTGCAACGGAATGAGCTGAATAAGACTATATGATTTTAGTGATAAATATCATCGAATTCCGAGTCCATACTCAGAAAAGTGCATTTTGTTAAAAACATTCTAATTTTTGTACTTGAAATTTCTCATAAAATGACGTGGCTATGACAAACTGTACGGTATATTTCGCGAGCCCTAGCTAAGCTACTCCAATCACAGTTGATTTGAGATAGATATCTCATTTCGCCCATAAAATCTGTCAAAAATGGTAATTTCGATTGTTCAATACTGGAAGGGCAGTAACACAGAGATGGAACGTAATCTACCAGTAGCACACTAACTGGATGCTAAGGTCGATACCGATGAGGCATATATCGATTGATCACGATCGTTTTGTGTCTTCTTGTAGACACTTGAGGTGCAGTTCATGAATCCTTTTGCAAATTTATGTCATTGGCGTCCGCAATGCCTCAAGCATCGTTGATAGCGTATGCTCCATTAGTGTCAGCGGATCATGGCTCCAACAGATACAGACGCGTACGCCTACTGGCAAGGTGAACAACCAGAATATCTGTTTCATCTTTTTTTATTTTACTTCTTATATTGAATATACAATGGTACAGTTTTCACGAACGGGAAGTGGCCAATCAAAGGGCTAACATTCCACACAATGGGGAAAGTCAGGCGGTGGTGGTGGGATTCGAACACACATCCCTGGGGTGATAATTTGGTGACGTCATCACGGGACCACTACTGCCCACCGGGCCACCACAGCCCATATGTCATAGGACTTGGAGCGGGTGTGCTCAAGGTGCATCTCACGAAAGTCTTCCCTGCTCTTTGGCAAGAGGACAAAACATCTGTTCTGTAAGGTGTTCATCGAGATATCTCCGAGAAGACTGCACAGCGCATGGCCCTGATAGCGCTGATGAGGTGTCTTGAAATGAGACCTGGACAACTTGAATTGCAATAGGGATAGAAGCGTCAAATCGCGTTCAAGTTTTGTCAGAATCTTTACAGCTTACTTACTTTTACTTTACGGCGGCTGGCTCCTGGGAGAGGATAAGCCGGTTTCAAGGATATCTCGAATTACCGCTGCCCACGCTCGGTGATCTGCGGCAAGATGGGCGCATATTGTGATCCAGCTTGACTTCCATTGGCGAACGCCGTAGACGGAGCAGAGACCAAGGTTTTCAGTATCCTTTTGTACCTTGTCAAGCCAACTGTTCACCGTGCCGACAGCGCCAGTTCGGACAGGGAGGCGGTGCCAAGACAGCTTTTGTCAGGACTTACGAAGAATGTGGCCAAACCATTGTAGTTGTATTAAATTTTTCAGCCGTACAAGATTAAACACCGATTTCTGACCGCTTTATTTGAGATCCCTCCATCGTACTCCCAGAATGATTCTTAAGCACCAGTGATCAAAGGCTTCTAATCTGTGAC
>UZAN01061284.1:0-10092 GCA_900618425.1 Echinostoma caproni
AAGGCTTCCTCAGCAGAAGCTGTTTGAGACGCTTGGTCCTATGGGAGCATTTCGCGAGGTGTAAGGGAAGGGTGACCAGTCACAACCCTAGACACCCACCCCCGACCATACTGAGGATTTCGGACCTGACGCAGAGTGAAGATTTGGTCGACCCACCGGCGACCTGGTCGAAATCCGGCTTGCTTTTCGCGAATATTCATCTCCTTTAAGGTTTTCAGCTGACAAATGATCATGGAAGTCAATACTCTTGTGATTACCGTAACTAAATCAATCCCGCGGTGGTTTGCGTAGTCGTTGCGTGATCCCATCTTGAGGGCCGGGACGATCACCCGCGACGAAGGGACACGCTCCTCCGTCCAAATACTGCTAAGTAAGCTAGTGATTGAGTCGATATGAGAATCACCGCCCATTTTGAAAAGACTAGAAAGAAGCCCATCAGGTCCCTCAGCCTTTCCTTTCTTTAGTGATTGAATGCAGCTTCGTACTTCCAATTTCGATGGGGGTTCACATGTTTCCACCTATGGGGTTTCCACTGCAATTGCTGGAATGACCGTGTTAACACTAGGCCAATTGAGCTGTTCACTAAATTACTCCATCCATCGATCAAGTCGTTGTTCTTTATTGTGGATACTCTGTCTACTTTTATCGTAAATGGTCTCACTGACCGGTACGCAACGATTTCCGGTGCTGCGTATCAGGTGAAACAGTCTTTGACTATTCCATGATGCAGAAGCTATCTTCATTTCACTAGCTATTTCGGCCCACCAATTTTATCGATCCTTCTTGTGTTCCTGAGTTGACGTTACTGGCGCCACCTGTCTCTATGCTGATCCTGGCAGATTGGGATCTTTCGTTTCTAATCCGTCAGGGTTACTGACTCGTGAGAGGTCCAATGCCTTCGGCGAACTTCGGGCTTGGTCCCACAACTAAACTTTGCTGCTGAATGTATCGCGAATCTAAGTTGATCCTAATGTTGATCTACTCCACTTATTCAGGGTTCTCCCGGCCCCTGCCCCAGCTTATCCGCATAAAGTGCGCAGACAATGATCAGCTAACTGAGCAGGCGATTTCTGCCGATGAGTCGAAGAATGAAGCGCCACAGGACCAGTGCAGGATCCAACTCAACGGAGGTGGTCCAATGGGATCTGCAGTTTTGTACTGAACCGCACCAACGGTAGATTACAGCTATGTGGTCAATTTGGATCAACTTTGCAGTAGAACCAGAATACCATGTAGCCGTTCGACGAGAGCTGTATTGAAAATTGGTGCTAGATAAAAACAACGGATGATCCACCAGAACTGAAGCAGTTGATCACCGTTGTCTGTTCACTGGGAGGGGAGGGCGAAATGCCCTACTAGACAGGCTTGGTGAGAGCTCAGTTTTCCAACTTGCGCGTTTAAATCACCTGCCACCTTTGTAATATCAGAACTGCGGCTCAGCCGATTGACCTCGGCGAGTTTGTCGTAGAATTCCTCCTTTTGTG
Organism: Echinostoma caproni; assembly: GCA_900618425.1. NCBI lineage: Eukaryota > Metazoa > Platyhelminthes > Trematoda > Plagiorchiida > Echinostomatidae > Echinostoma > Echinostoma caproni. The sequence continues at coordinate 1,485 of UZAN01061284.1, forward strand.
ATGTGGGACTGCTGTTGGTTGGTGCATACGTGGAAATGATGAACAAACACCTTTTGTTGTTGCTACCCTTCCGAACACTAACTAAATCCTGAAGCCTCATTGCGCACAAACGACTATTGACGGGTATCTAGACTGTCAGTGAAGCTTCAGCTTTATTGTTTAGTACGATTCCGACACCATGCTGACCCAGTGAGTGGGCTTCATCGTCACCTGATGTACGATGGAAATCCCTCAAGGACAGACCCGGCGCGCTAAGGTGGTTTATGATACTAGGATGTTGAATTCGTGTCTCCGATAGGCAACAGACATAACTTTCTAGAGACTCCAACGTACGCGCAAGACACGCTTGTTGATCCACCCGCCTCAGAGCCGTCACATTGAAGTCCCCCAGATTGAGAGGTTGACGAAGCTTCACAATCTGCACTTCGTTTACAGGAAAACTAGTTACAGTGCTATTTGGCAACGACCTTTGGCGAGTGACAACCAAGTTGTCTGAGGGATTGTTACGGGTCGGAAGAAGGGGTAAAGGGTACGGATGACAGAATCAAACAAAGGTTGGGATATTTGAGCGGTAACCCACTTATCACTACCCACCCCACTCGATGCAATGGGCAGCGCGGTCCTGATTATCCTGCGCGACGATCGATGCAGTATGGAATTATTTTTAGTTTGTGTTCATTGGAGCTTTATGGACGAGTACTGCCAGAGAGTCCAGCCACTAGCCAGGAGAACGATTAGGGTTCTCAACCAAAGCCTTTAGTTCTGACAAGAACCTAACCGCAAGGAAGCAGTTAAAGCGGGTTGGAGGCCCATTAACTTGGATCAATTACTTTTCTACTGACTGAGACGCCAGCTCAAGTCGAACCTCTAACTCGGAGGACCAGGAGATTGGACTTTTTCTGACCTCTGCCCATTGACCTTCCAGGCATGATTAGACCTTTGGCTCGAAAAAGCCATCCTGTGTAGCGTGTTGGGTCAGAGAGGTGCACAAGCCATCACACCACGTCAAGGTGCAGTCTCGTCATGATGGATAATACATACAAGATAAGTGAGAATGCGTAAAGAGGACAGGGACTGGGCCTATTTTTAGGGACGGGAAGAGAAAGCGAACATCTATGCTCAACACACAGAGTACACACCCCAACTGTGCATACATACTAGTTCAAGCATTCTGGTCTGATAAGAAGCGACAGCATGATCGCCATTGCTGTCGGTTCGCAGACATGATCTTCAGTTTCTCCAACTATGCGGTTTCGGAGTCTTTTGGACCCCAACCCGGAAGACGAGAGACACCTACTCTACCTAATCGCTCTGTGCATTTCTTTATGCCTCGTCTCAGCGTCATCTGCTGGCCTCCACGTGGATGTCTAAATCCATGTGTTCCATGGCGCGAGCGGGCAAAACATCCTGTCAGTATCGGAAGGAACCCGTCTACCATGGTTCAGTGGACAATTAAATCGCTGCTCATCCGACGTAGACGGTAGTAACGTTGCCAAATTATCACCCCGGGTATGTGTTCCAATCCCTCCACCACCGCCTGACTTCCCCCATTGTGTGGTAAATGGCAGCCCTTTGATTCGCAGCTTACTCCTTCCTGAAAATTGTACCTTTGTATATGCAATTAAAGGAAGTAAAATGAAAAGAAAGAAGAGAACAGGCCAATCTTCTGATACTCGCTAACACCGGACTGTAATCCTTATTGGTCTGAGGAAATTAGCTTGTCTTCGCAACGACGAATGAAAAACCGAAACACAAGGCGTTTTTTTTTCATTCGTCGTGGCTAAGACAAGCTAATTTCCTCAATCACCATGAGCACGATGCCCAAGTTTTCGAGTGAGATCCGTTCCATCCATGGATCTCGTGTGATTAACCTTACAGGTCTATTGTCCTCATAGGAGGGTATCTAAACATGATGCATTATACAGGTGATTACCGACTAACGTGACCATCGTGTTATTTGGCTCTTACAAACCTATAAACCTATAATATGTTGAATAGCTTTTTGATTGAGTCCGGATTTCATTGTTCTACTTTTAAATTCGGGAGAGCAGCCACAAGTGCACACTATTCTGTGATTGTATTTAGCTGTTAGGAATGAAAGTGATGGTTGCAAGTGAAGTGTGCATTTATTTTTGAAACACAGAATTTTCATTTCAAACCGCTTGTCCTAGTTTAAGATTGTTAAGTTTCTTTCTTCATTGTTTTTTTTCACCCCTTCCCAGGGTTTACTATCCGTATACTGTAAAATGATGAACACTGTCCACTTGCTCATCCACCTCGTTCCAAATTTAGGTTCACCTCTGTACGTGTTGCTACTGTTAGCGAATTAGCATCATCTCTTATCTTGATGGTATCTTGGTAAACTGACCAACCATCGTTATGAACTTGCGTTTGTTTTTTATTGCATACGGTTGTTTGTTTTTCCCTTGCTTCTCGTTTAATGTACGCGATTCTGCCGTATTACTCCTCCAAAATGGCGAAAATTCACTGTATTGTGTGCGTGAAACTCAGTACTAGTTGATTTGATACAATAATTACTTCGATAAAATTGCAGTGTTTCAGCTACTGCCCTTTTTCGATGTTACATGCATCNTAAAAACTGTACTCAACACTTACGTATTTATCATTATTTATGCATAACCTCTATTTATTGGGTTTCCCAAGTTCAGCTTGTCCGATGCGGCCGCTTCGGCTTTACGTGATTTTTACTTGGAATTACGTCGGAATCGGCACTCTCGAGATACATTTCCAGTCACCATGAGACAGTTGGAATCGTTAATACGCCTGACAGAAGCTCGGGCTCGAGCTGAACTACGCGAGGAGGCTACGAGACAGGTGTGTGTATGCGCTTCCGTCACTATCGTTTCCCGCGTTTCTTTTTCCGAACATGCATACGTTTGATGTACTCGATTGTAATCTCCTTCAATCCCTAACCATTCCAGGACGCCTTAGATGCTTGCGAACTTATGCGAGCAACCGGTCTTGGAACGGGTTATGTCGGTGAAACTCCAGCAAATGCCACACTCAGTCAAATAGCCCGAACGATCCCACAAACTTCCCGACGTCTTACTTCAAATTCCGGCCCGGCAGCCGCAAGACGTTTACTGTCTGCTCTGGAGGTTAGTTTCCTTGAATCTCGATTTTCATCAGAAGATTTTTCTTTCTGTATAATTCTCATCATATTAATTATGCTTACGCTTCCTAATGTCGGGGATCCGGTATGTACCTGGAAGGTTCCGTAATGCAATCCCTTTAATGTCTATTGAATCTGATGACATAAGTTTTAGGAATGTGCGGTGGGTGGGAAATGCTTTGGGCTCAAATACAAAAGAACTATTGTTCTTTGTTCGTGAGCATTGAAAAGGAAAGCACATCGTATATAATCAAAGTCAAAGTTTTATTATGGCCAATTTACCAAAGCTAAAGCTTATCATGCCCCATAGGATTTTTACAGAATATTTTGAATAACTTCACAAAAATAAAATAATATCAATTTGCGTGATCACTCATGGATGTCGAAATTTTAAGTGTTCCAATGCTTTATCAAGTTGCGATTTAAATAGTTCAACTGCAAGAGCACGCACTACATCGAATGGAACAGAATTCTATACGCCGCATACATAGCATCACATTAAATAAATTTATTTTATCCGTTTCTCAGTTGATCAGAGATTATCGGGTAAAACTTTTGTTTGGCTTCCGGTAGTTTTCACTCATTCCTTAGACAAAAGATTTCCTCTTACTCAGGAGCCATATTTTCTATTGGTACTCAGTTTTTCAGTTCTCCATTGAATTAACTTGTTTTCCTCATAGGTAGATGTCGTTGATCCACGGTAGGTTATAAAATACCATTTAATTATAGAAGTTATCTGTTTCTGATTTCGCTTGCACGTTTACCGAAACAACTCAAGACGGCGTCCAATCGTACCAACAGCCGACTGTTCACTCGGATCGAAATACAAACGCTTGCGGACGGGTTGGGCTTCGCTTCTGCAGCGGTGGATACATTACTAGATCGGCTAAACGAAGCAGGTGCGGTGCTCAAGCAAGGAAGCAAACTGTACAAACTTGTATAATAAACGTGACAATCTGTTCCTAGTCTATTGTTCCACGGTTCATCCACATTTTTACTTTTATAAGTAAAAAAGTGTTTTCGAATTACATGATGTTAATTGGTTTGACTCCAGGGTTCCCTGTGGTTGTCATTGTCGTCCTTTGATTCTAGGAGAATTTCTCCCACGTGGAATTTGTTCTATTGTCTAGACCCGATTGTTCAACCTTTACTGATCTCTAACTCGATCACATTGACCTAAATTGCAGCTCAATTTCTCAACGACCTTGCGGTGCAGAAAATTATTTTCGACTTTTAACGAAAAAACGTAAATATTAACGAGAGCATTAATTTAGAATCAATTTGTCGATGGACCTCTGTGATGATTACCTGTTTGGATAACAATTTTCTATAGATGGATTTATCGTTTCAATCTTACGGCTTTCCTTGATCCCCATTCGGTCTTCTCATTAATCTTAGGTCAGTTTTTACATAATATACATTGGTTTTCAAGATATTCCGTAGTCTGGAGTGTGCATATTTGCGTGTCACGTGCACTGTTCGACCAACTAACTAACTAACCAAGTCGAGTTTACCGGTTTTGACTCTTCCATTTACTCCTTCTTCTGTCATCCCAATGGGTTACTGAACAATAGCAACCAAAACCACCGCACGATAGAGCCAATGTTGTATGAACTGGAACTGAAAATATCCCGTTCATCTCTGACGCGCGATCAAGGGCTCACGTAGTCGCCGTATTGTCAGTTGATTGTCCACTATCGAATAAATACCCGCGCTACACATGCCACTGGACAAACCCTCTCGGGTGTTTGTCGAGGCCAGCGAAATTTAGAATAAGACTAAATGTTGGATTCGTGGTCAAACTTAAACCCTTAGTTGTCATGCTGGCCCATTAAATCTGTTGTGCATGATCCAAGTGACGGTGTTATATGACCCTTTGTGTGGAACAATTCGCCTCGTTCACGATCAACATATGGCCAAATATTAACTTTGGCGAATGGCGGTTACCAGCATACCGTAGATGTCTGTTGTGTTTACATTCACGGACGTGGTTGAGACAAGCTGATTTCCTCATTCGAAATTTCGATGTTTTACTCTAGAACAAATAATCACCCACAGAATACGCACTATCTTTGTTGTTCCTGCCTCCTGTATGGGGCTTCACATTCAGTTATGTTGAAGGTGATCGTTATATTATACAAATTAGAACTGTTTTCTTCTCAAAACCGGTGGTTATTTCCAAGCCTAGGCCAAATATGCATTGAAAGCATAAAAATGCAATAGTCTATAGCATTGCAGGTCTTTTAGAAATGCACATGGTGCATGAAAACCGAAATATCTTGATCAGACACTTGAATTGTGAGGGCAAACAGAATGTAGTTCCGTGGTAAAGAGAACCAGATTCTCCTGTGATGTTCAGACCAGTGTTGGCTGTTGCTTGGCTGTTTAGTTTGCAAATCACGAGCCGATTTGAAAAGATCTGGTAATCAATCAATATCAGTTCAGTATAGCGGTATTGATTCTTCCACTTCCAGCTGACATGCTGCAGCTTACCTGAGTTGAGAATGCCAGATGGAAATGCCGAATCACCTGAGCCTAATCCCCGAAGGATATCTCACCGTTCCTTGCTTCAGGTGTCATCGATTGAGGACCAGAGCGCGGTGGGAAATCGGACATTAAATCATGAAAAACAAAGTGTTTTCAGCTGGAGAGACGACGTAAGAAAGACCGTATTGCTTTGTGGTAAATTTCGCTTTAGAGTTGTTGGAGTGTGTCAGAGAACACAAAGTCTAAGGATTTTCGCAAGAAACGTTTCAAAAAACAAAAGGGTGAATATCTGGCTGCCAAAGATCCACCACCAGAAATTTTGAAGGAAATTCAGAATGAAGAAGAGGACGCCCTGAAATCGAAACCAGATGAAAACTTGAACACGCTTACACAAGATGAACTTCTGAATAAGAGGCAAAGTTAGAAAGAACTTACACATTGGATGCTCTTCGTTTTGTCGTCAGAAGCCTGTATCTTTCTGGCGCTAATGATTCTCACGTGCCTGATGTGACTTGGAATTTGGGTTCATTGAATATATGAATACATTCCCTGGATTTTATTTTAATGCGCTCAAATACGGCTGCCCTAAAACGCTGAGTTTGTTGATATTTCACATAATGGTTGACTGATCAAGTGAATTAGGGTATGCTGGTGAGTGAATGGTAGTGTTTTATCTTATTCTTATAATAGCGGTTCGGCGAAGTGAATATATCTCTTTTTGTTACCACCTTTAGTTCTGGTCACTTTTATTGGTTGAAACACTGGGTCCCCTTTATCCATCGCATCAAAGCCGAAACAAGACATATGTCGCGAGATGTTAACATTTCGTTTAATCTTCTCAGTCGCTGACGTCAAACAAACAAGCACATTAAATTTGTAAATCCTTTTGGTTGATCCCGCTTCCTCTTTCAAACCGTTGTTACGTAATTGTAATGCAAAACTGTTGGCGATAAGTGAGGTGTTGCTAATCCGATTACATAATCCCGTTCTATGCGCCCAAAAGTTGTTGATCTAATCAGTTCACTTGCCGTGGAGTTGACCTGATTTTTTTTAAATTCTAGTAGTCCCTGTCTAACTGTACATGTCCGTTCATTACAAATCTAATGTGCTCTAAACGTGCTTGTTTGTTTTACGTCGGCGATTGAGAAGATTAAACGAAATGTTAACATCTCGCGACATATGTCTTCTTACGGCTTTTATTGGTATTCACTTTTGATTACTTGCGATAGCATCTCAGATGGGATTTTCATTGCGTTTTCGACTTAATTACTGCAGACAAATGCACTTGATTAGGGTTCCGTTTGCTAAAATAATAGTTATGATCTGACATTATATTGTGTTTTTATTTAATGAGCAGCAGTCAGTCACCCATGTTCACAGATACTGTGAACCAGTTACATTTAGGCAATAAACACTCAGGTATGTTTGTTATACTGGTTTTTCATTATGAGGAAACATTTCGCCACAAAGTCTGATTTGATTTGGTGTTGCAACAGATGTGAGCCATTGACCACTTCGTTTCCATTTCATTGATGAATACAATTCAGAATATGCCCATTTTTACATGAGAACACGAATTTAGAGGCGAAGAATTCTTTTCATTGATTCATCTTCTGGCCTTTACAGATCAAATAGGAAAATGGCATTTTGAACGGGGATAGTCATTCAAAAGAATACGATTCACTTCACGGTATGGAGTAACAGCCTTAAATTAACGGAAAATTTACTTGATTTATGTAGTGCTTCGTTTGTGGCGGACATGTAAGACTTTCGAAAAGAACAAGAGGCTCTTAAAATTGCTTTCTTAGTGTTGAAAGAAATCACCTTGAAATGGTTTAGTATGGATGCCGCTCATTGACCTGTTTGGACGAGGTATCTTGTGAAGGATCTATCTACTCGATCATAGAATGACTGTCAGCCCTGGTTCAAAGTCCATTGACGTACCAGTAACTCGCAATCTCTCCATTACGCTTTCAGTTTTATCCTTTTCTTTATTGGCCTTCCAAATGGGTTAGCCGGAAAACAGCAATGAAAACCGCCGCGTGAAATACTAAAACTATGAGTTGCACAAACTGAAATAAGGATTACAGCATAGGGCTCACTTGCTCCTCAGACTTGGTAAGTGCAGTCAATCTCCGGCTATGTCGCACTCCTCGGGAGTTCGAAAAAGTGGGTAAATTCCAGGAACTGAGACACAGCAGTAGTAGTATAGAAATTGTTTGACGGTTTTGTGAAAAAATAAACCGGATCGATGAAAAGTAGATTAATCCCGTTATTTGTTCCCAATGTTTATAATTATAAACTGTTGATTTATAATGGAATTTAGATAAATCGTTCTGTATCCTTTATGTATCAAAGAAATTTAAATATATTATGACGCCTTCAGCTTAATACCTGCACACTGTACGCGGTATTCGGCCCTTTTTCAGCTATATGTGTCTAGTTATCCCGAAACTACCTTCCTTACTTCAGGGGAACTTTTCCTGACCCAGTTATCCCATATTAATTCCACATATTCCTCCATTCCGTCGCAATGCTAGGCTAACCAAAGAGTTGATTATATGACATCCACCATAATATACAACTGTTTTGGCCATAATCATCACATCAGTGTTAACCCATTCAAGGAAAACAGACAAACCAGTTCGATTGCAGTGAGAAGGAAGTAACATATAAAATGAGTGAAATATCTGTTACGGGGTATACTCAGAACATTGATATTTCTTTCTCATATTCAAACTGATTGTTCGCTGTGCAATCATTTCATGATTTTCTACTGTGAAAAGTGTGCACCATTAGCTTCTGTAGACGTCTATTCGTTCGTTCGCTTTTGTTGTTACCAGTATATGTTCAAACCGATTGATGCATTCATCATGACCGTTCTTGGCCCAACTAAGTTCAACACGCGATACCATAACGTGATTCATAAACCACACCTTTTTCAATTTAAGATTTCATGTTGCCGTGTTGTTAGTACGATACTCCCAT
>UZAN01061286.1:0-10091 GCA_900618425.1 Echinostoma caproni
TCACGGGGCTCCGTGAAATATACACTTATTATTATTATTATTATTATTATTATTATTACTGAAAAAAGGTTTACCGAAAACTTGTTTGCAAAAATCTCTCAAAAAGGCTTACCTCAGGCCAGATAATTCACTACCGAGATCGTGTTTAAAGGTAAAGTGCTTTTTAACGTAATTCAATGGAAATTCACAGAGAGCAACTAGCACGCAACCGAATTGGAACGTACCGCCAAGGTTACGATTTCTTCAGTACCCGTTTGAATATGACGTTCCCTCCCTCTCTGTACAATTAATCTTTGTTTGGACCACCATTTTTTACATTATTGTACATTTGNATGCTTCACGGGCTTCGTGAAATATAGTTATTATTATTATTATTACACTGGGGTTTAGTTCAGTTTGCACAGGACGATGTGTGCCCCGGTCCAATCTTGCGTCCAGATTTATGTTGTTGGCTGTTCTTGTGGCTTCCAACACTGCGAGTCAATAGGTTTTTTCTGAAAGGCGGAATGTGAGGTAACCGAAGGCGTATTGGCCACCACCGACCAGGAAAGACAAATGCGTTCCTTTTGTTTTTTTGGGGAACTTATCGGTCACCAACGGCAAAGCAAATTGTGGACTGCAGCCTGGCTGAAACACGGGAGAAATTCACAGATTTCACCCTCTGTGAAAACGATGTGGTCCGAGAGCTCAGCGCCTTAAGTAGACATAAAGTAGCAGGACCGGATTGATTGCATCCTGCCGTGATTCAGCCCCCAGAAAATGCGTTAGCGGGACCGGTGAATAAGTTATTTAACGAGTCCATCGGTGCTTGCAGGCTCCAAGACGACTGAAAAAGCACAGGCCCTAGACACCACGTTTGTAACTATAGGCGGGTAAGTTGGACTTTGGTCTTCCGCAATTGTCTCGAGTGGATATTCAGGAAACAGATATGTTCTTATCTGATGGCTCATAGAATTCTGATTCAAGCCAAGCATGGGTTAGTTGAGAAACGATCTCGTGTAACCAACCTGCTGGCATTTCTAGACGAAGTTACAAAGGGAATAGACGCAGGGAGCCAGGTGGAGGTTTGCTACCTAGATTTCAGCACAGCCTACGACTCTGTCAGACATCAGCCTCTGTATTTAAAAATGCAGACACTGGAGATTCTAGGTAAGGCAAGGGAATGGATTCGACAATTTCTCAACTGTCGCACATTCAGTGTGAGAGTTGGAAATTATACATCCAAACCTGAGGGAATATCGATTGGTGTCCCACAGAGATCGGTGTTGGGTCCGTCATTATTTTTTATCTTCTTTAACGATCATTAACGATCTCCAAAATCCTTACTTCATGTTCGCCGATGATGTGAAGTTAGTTGGGAAAGGATTGGAACAGGATCTAGATGCAGTTTCAAGGTGATCGGATAATTGGGATCTGCCACCGAATCTAGGTAAGTGTCAGCTCTTGACAACAAGAGCTAGTGATGACACGAAAGATGTGATGCATTTGCAGCATGTCTCTGAGGCAAAAGATCTACAGGCCATTACTGTAGTGCAAGCGTGCGGCTAATAAAGCTCGACATGAACTTTCCAGGTTGTGCGCTGTTGCAATTTGCAGAAGACCTGAGGTTTTCGTACCTGTGTATAAAACTATAGTGCGTCCTCATTTAAAATATTTTGTACAAGCATGGGCGCCTTATTTTAAACAGGATGAACGATGTCTTGAGAAAGTACAGCGTTTAGCAACTAGAATGGTAGCAGGCCATAAATTTAAGGGATACCTCCAACGAATGAGGGACCTGGACCTGCTCTCCCTGGCCCGCAGACGCATGCGGGGAGACCTTATAGACATTTAAGATTATCAAAGGGCTTTTGGGGCTGAAGTTCGAAAACCTATTCTCGCTTATTCCTGAAAGGTCACGAGGATTGGAAGGAAGTCATTGTAGGATAAATCTGCAAGCTAGGTTCTTCACAAGCATGGTTATACCGCTGTGGAATAAATTATCTGAAGTGATGGTTAGCTGTATTACTGTCAAATATTTCACGAGAAGGCTAGACGAATGCTGGGCAACAGTACTTACCGAAGTTAAATGTTGAAAGTTAATCTTCAGGCTTTACTTCCCGAAACTTTGTAAGGGATTTGATACTGCACACTAAGGTTCAGTCTTTCCGAAAACACTATTGACTCGAAATGTTGGAAGCCAACGAAACCGCCAACAACACGAGGAACTCGACGCGCGATGGGCAACAGTGACAACTCATCCAGTGAAAAGTGAACTGAACTGAACTGAACCATTTGTCTGTTTACTGTTGCAAGTATTGGAACGCTCACGTCTAACAAATCACTCGTCAATTTGGTGAAAAGAGATGCTATTTCAAAATTTCTATATACGAGCATAGCTAGATGCCCACATGTAAGTATACCATAGAAGGAATTCTGGACGCCCGATCGGCCGTGGCCATATTCTTTTAGTTTACTAATGAAACGCACGTAACAGACGCTGTCTCGTCTCTCTTTACATTCCACCTTCCAGTCGGAAGAAGCATTACACTCGCAAGCGAATCGGTCCAAGGACGGAAGCCACCATTATCAGGACATCGAAAAGACGAAGTCCTGTCTACGTCCTGCAATCGGAATTTGAATTTTGTTATTCAGTTCATGCAACCCGACCTGACCTGACCCAGGATTAGGCCGAGGGCTGAAAGAACGTAAACTACGAACTTCAGGGCGGCACCCTGAGCTCAAAAACAACCAAGTTACCGCTGGTTAAACCAGAAAACTTGTCGTTGTTGTAGACGTAAATTGAGGTACGTTGCACAAGAAATCTATCGCTGTTGTGAGATACTACTCACTTGTGAGCAGTACGCAACATGATGCGATCAGTGGTTTCTTTCAACGATCAAAAATCAACAAGACCTGTTGAAGAAAATTGCTGCTGTTTGGTATGGTGAACACAAGAATGCTCATCTATTAGTGAATCGTTTCATCAACTATCCTGTGTGTGTGGGGGAATTCTGCAATCTTGTTCCAAGTGAGACATTTAGTTATATGGATGAAAATTAAAGCACATCTCGAAGGTTACTGTCAATAAAGAACTATCCTCGACCAGGACCGTCTTTTGGAAATATAACAACTGGTGCCACCACCAGGATCAGGGTGAAGATCCCATGGCCAGCAGCCTTCGAGGATGGAGATGTGAGGGTTTTCCTGGAGGCGTTCGAAGATGTGGTGGACCTGGAAGGAATACGGACGGACCACATCAAGTTGACGGCCTTCCAAGCGCTACTCAAGGGTAGTACACGGGCAGTGTTGGACGCGGCACGAAGAGACCCCGAGAAGATAAAGTGGGCCGCCGCGAATGACCACGAATGACCCAGGATCGTGGTTTTCAACACCTCAGCCGACCGCCAGAAGGCGTTGCGGAGCTCCTAGACGGAGTAGCTCGGAGTTGATACGGACACTGTCGCACGCCGTGGCCCTGAGCACCCAGTTGGATCGAGGGCTGCCAACTTTGAAAGATGCTGCTTGCTCGGAGTTATTACTGGAGCTTTTCGAGGAGAGTCTGTCAGTTGATCTGCGGGAAAAGATGCGAATTGTTCGAGCGGGGCGTGTCATGGATGTATTCAGGTTGGCTAAAGCCGTGAGACAGTAACAAACCAATAAGTTTCGGCTCTCCAAACTCATGAAGTCCCGATAAGACAGCCTCCGGAAGATGTTACGGAAGCCCTGAAAAAGCTGACAGAAGAAGTAGCAACACTGAAATGAAACTGCGGAATAAGAAAGAACAGGAGTGTGTGCCTTCAGTGCGGCAAACTGGACCACTGGCGGAGGCATTGCCCGGAAGGATGCAAAAACGTTCTCTGGAGAAACCATTTACGCAAAACGCCCGTCGCTCCAAACAAGGCTCCACTGGGAGGAGTAGGTCGCGGTGCACTCCAGACCCGATTGGAGATACAGGGTCAGAAAGAGCTATGCCTAATCGACACTGGTGCAGCAATATCGTTGGCGACACCCCAAGTAAATGAACCCCTAGAACCATGGAATACAGCTGTGAAAACAGTCGGTGGTTACCAGTTGAGGGTAAACGGAGTAGCCAAATGGACAGTCCACGTTGAAACAAGGTAATCAATCATCCATTTCTAATATCAAAAGACACGAACCAGACTATCGTGGGAGAAAATATCTTGCGCGATTAAAGGGCCGCGGTTAATCTGAACAACAAACGGCTTGTTACCGAATACGGCACGATCCCGCTGTCACGCTCTAAAGGGAAAAAGTTGTCAGCCATGAGTACAGAAACAACTCACACAAATGTGTCGCTGTCATTCCGCCAATGTTGCAACGATATTCCCACCTGTTCACAGAGGATGATACCCTTACGGGTTGTATAACTGGGTGAAACACGAAATTCCAATAAAGCTAGGAAAACTTTCAGCCTATTTTTCACGCCGAATTCCATTACACTTGGAAGACAAAGTCAAGCGGCAGGTCGAACAAATGCTGAAGGAAGAAATCTTCGAAAAAACTCGAAGTCCGTATAACGCATCGGTGCTACTGGTCAAAATGCCCAACGGTAAATTTTGGTTGTGTGGATTTCCACCAAGTAAACACTGTGGCTATAAACAAACCAGTTCCAGTCCCGACTGTGGCAGAAATGTTTGACCAATTGAAAAGCGCAAAAGCGTTCTCAGTTTTGGATCTACGTTCGGGATACTGGTAAGTACCAATAAAGAAAGCCGACCGAGAGAAAACGGCGATTACAGTGGGCAATAGACAATTTGAGTTCAGACGAATGCCATTTGGACTATCAAGAGCACCATTTACATTCCTCCTCCTGATGTTGAATTTACTCGACGGTTTCCCCAACGTGGTGGTGTATGGTGACGATATTGTTGTCTATAGTCAAACAACAACCGAACACACATTCCACTTGAAAACTGTCCTGAAACGAATTCAAGAATCTGACCTTTGGATTAATAAATCGATGTTCAAAATTGGGAAGCCGACGGTGACCTTACTGGGACACAAGTTTGAAAACGGAGAAGTAAAGTTGCTTCCTAAGAAAATCCTCCAGTTAAAGGAGTTTGCACGCCCAATATGGAGAAGAACATTAAGACAGTTTCTGGGCTGTTGCATACTATAGCCGGTTCGTCAAAATCTTTACGAATATCGATGAACCGTTATACGCCTTGCTCAAGAAAGAATATCGCTTCCGATGGACCCCAGAGGTTCAGAAAGCTTCCAATGAACTCCAAAGGATCATAACCGAACAACATCTGGTACTGAAGTTGCCGGTGATCGGTGAGCACTTCACGGTGGCAACGGATGCCAGTGACGATGGGTGGGAGCCGTACTCGAACAAGCATGTAGAATGGATGAATACGCAAACAGGATTGTTACTCCAACGGAAAAGAAATATTTCACCACGGAAAAAGAATGTCCTGCAACCGTTTGGGCCGTAGATAAGTGGAGATCATATCTTCTGGGTCAAAGGTTCCATATAAAAACAGACCACAAGCCACTGGAATGGATCAAACCTGCAAAAAACCCGAAAGTAAAACTAGACCGACCGACCGACCGATCGACTTCACTATCAATCATGTTGCATTTGCCGAAAACTGTATGGTGGATATTTTGTCTCGTCAGGACAAAGCAGATTCCTCAGGTGACACTAGGTTGGTAGCGGGACAAGACCCGCATGAATTGGTGAAGTAACAGTGCAAGGACCAAGAACTCTGCAAGATGGTCAAAGCAATATCAAAAGGCCAGTAATACCGAAACGTTCAACACAGTACACACATGAAGTCATGGAAATCCTTATAGTAGCAGCTTTATTTGAATACCTCTGGTATTTTATTGCAACGACAGCCAGGACGTAGGTGCCGTGTGGTCGTCATTCCGAATTAGCTGCGTGTAATCATCATCAAAGAAAGTCATGAACTAGCCCACACTGGATGCGCTGGAACCTACTGCTCCGACAGTGGGCATATTGGCCAAATATGCAGGCTGAAGTGACAAACCAGGTGCTGGCGTGCGAACAATGCCAACTATTCAAGTCAGACTTTCGCCCATCACAATGTCCAATTCAGTCAATTCCAGTATCCGAGATCGGTGAGTTATGGTCCATCGATCTCATGGGTCCATTTCTGATATTCCTTATAGGGCACTAATACATAGTTGTAATGACAGAGCACTGCACGCGCTGGATTGGAGTCGCGGATCAAAAAGCTGCAACGGTGAGCAAAGCTGTGATAGAGAACATTGTGGCGAATCATGGCGTAACACAAGCCATCCTTACAGAACAAGGTCCGTGCTTTGAGAGAGATGAAGGATAAGCAGCATGCTGGGGGATTCGCGAATGGCCTTGATTCGAGCAAGTTTATTCCCAAATGGAAAGTTCCATACCACACAGAATAACAACGCATGTTTGTCAACCAGTTCGCACTTGAGTGACGCGTAGCCGGAATCAATACGAATCCCGAAATAAAACGCAATTGATCCGTATTGTTCTATGCTACTGAATTAGAAAAATCATTACAATGTACAACAAAGCAAACCTCAAATATGCGGCCAAAAGCAGTCAAGCAATCGAGAACCAAATAGGATGTCCAGCAAGAGCCAACATGTCATACACGTTCTCTATCCACTCTAAATTGAAATATGGCGGACATCGAGTCAACAGATGAACAATCGTGTGGGGTTTGTGTGAGTGAGAATACGTCAATAAACAAGTAGCGCAAGAACAGAGTTACGCCAAATGTAATCATTGTGGGTTGGGAAGGATTTTCAAAACAATCAGCGTGAAATACAACGCTATTCTGTGTCAAAACTCAAAGGATGAACGAAGTTAGTCGTTTACATCGGAACGATCTCGCAACATGGCACTGGGAAGTGTACAGCACACACCGTAAACCAACAAAAGAAATTCCAGAATTCAATTGCACAAGGTCAGGCACGATGGCGCCAAACGTCGAAAATGGGATACAAATGTAAGCACAATCCACATACAGTCGTCCAATTGTCGGGACATGCAGAGGTGCCTTCCGCACGAAGGGAGGAGTGTTGTGAGATACTACTCACTTGTGAGCAGTACGCAACATGATGCGATCAGTGGTTTCTTTCAACGATCAAAAATCAACAAGACCTGTTGAAGAAAATTGCTGCTGTTTGGTATGGTGAACACAAGAATGCTCATCTATTAGTGAATCGTTTCATCAACTATCCTGTGTGTGTGGGGGAATTCTGCAATCTTGTTCCAAGTGAGACATTTAGTTATATGGATGAAAATTAAAGCACATCTCGAAGGTTACTGTCAATAAAGAACTATCCTCGACCAGTTTCGTTTTTTGGAAGCCTAACAACTATACCTGCTAACGAGAGTTTGCGTTACAGCACGAAGGCAATGAATACCAACGAGCGCGATAATTAAAGAGTATAAGGTATATATATAGATTATGAAAGTAAAAGGGTGTCCGGCAAACATCTATTATTGTCTGGCTTTCACCGTAAATTTGCGCATAATACAGGTCCATGTAATATTAATTCCCTCATCAAAATTATTCTATTTGCATTTGCAGTGCTGTTGCTTAAATACGGTTTAGTGATTCACCTTTACATTCTCCCGTGACTAACCGATACACGTGTTGAGCTTATGAGTAAAGGATAGAGTTAGATGGGGGCGGATTAACACCACAGTAAAGCTAATACGACAACCATCTGCATCTGAGCGTACAGAATCGCGTTCGTTCTTCGTATGGTTTTGGCTCCCGCGAAGTTTAGCTGATAGAGTCGTTTAGGACGGTAGAATCTTCTGAATGCGCCCGTTGGATTCACTCGTTGGCCAGGCTCCTTCATGTGTTTCGTGATAGAGCTTCCAGTGCTTCCAAATTTGTTTGCCGGTGGCCACTTTGCAATGTGTACCGACATTCGTGGCATGCTGTCTAAGCACTGTGCAAAGAATGTAGCGGTTCTTTAACCGACAGTTTCGCAACGGAAGATTTCTTTTCTGGTATTTTTTCTCCAAGTTTCCTAATAGATCCATTCAAGCTGGCCGCGATCATCAAATCACATAGCAGAAGCACTTTCAGCCTACACTGGTCATTAGCAGCAGGACAGGTTCCGTTTCCAACCAGTCTTGCGAAATTGAGGATTATCAGGACATGGTTACATAACCATGGCATACTTATCAGAACCAGAAAGGTTCATATATCTAGTAGTGACTAAGCCCCGCAATTAGGTAGCTAAACTACCGTTATGCTTTTCTTTCTTACTTAAGGACCCTTCTCCACCGGACACAATCAAGCGTGCCGTCGAGATTTGGCATTTATCGCCATTATTTGGTAATATGTATCTTCCAGGAAAATTTTATTGATTAGATACAGCAACTTGGATATTTCCAGAATCAAGTTTTGCTTTAACTATTATCGTGCTTTTAACGAGCTCGAAAAGACCGCACCGGCGCAATTCCCCACGGTGAGCTCTGTATCGCACGCGTTCCTTGCACTGATCAGATCTACTTTCAGGTTTCTGTTGCCGTTGCTTAAATAACAGCCTAGGCATAGTCAAACTCACTTCCAACCTTTCGGAATATTCACAATATATCGTTTCTACAAACCCAATCCTTGGTTCTGTTTCGTCTTTGAACGGATATCCAGAACGAACGTGAGCAAACATTAGTGATAGGTTCTGACGAACATCAGCAACCAACGAGTCACTAAATTAGTGAGCCCGAATACAGCTGTCTCAGTTCATTTTGGAAATCCTCAGGTTTTCGTAAGTTCGTTCCATATCTTTGAAACTTTGAAACCATCTTCCATTCTTTTAAAGAATTTAAGTGAATTTTTGTGGCATAACCTTATCATTGTCGCTATCTGAACTGTACATGGCACATCATGCCATGCAATAACATCAACCCACGGTCGCCGAGGTTACCCCGCTTTCCCTCCAGCCACGTCATTTAGCTTCAGATAAGTTGGCTCTAGCCAAGCAAGAGTTCGACGAACTGCTTAAGGCGGATATAATACACCCTTCGCAAAGTCAATAGGCTTCGCCACTCCACATGTTGCCTTAGAAGAATGCAGTAGAATGGCGACCGTACAGGGATTATCGTGGACTCAATGGTTCTACCAACCCGAATCGCTATCCGATCCCATACATCCACGATTTAATAGCTAGTCTTAAGGGTAAGTCAATCTTTAATAAGATTGATTTGGTTAGGACTTATAACCAAATACCTGTCGACCCGATGGATGTGCCTAAGAACGCTGTAATCACTCCGCTTGGCCTTTTTGAATTCCTTCAAATGCCATTCAGACTACGCAATGCCGCACAGACGTTTCACTTTTTATCGACGAGGTCCCTCGCGGATTATATTTCGTTTTTCCGTATTAAGACAACATACTTGTCGCAAGCAAGAACGCCGGCGAACACGAAGTGTACTTATGCACACTTTGTCAGCGTCTACAGCAACATGGTATTATTGTTAATGCCACTAAGTGCAAATTAGGCCATGTATCCCTGGTTTTTCTAGGTCACTTTATTGATCGTCAAGCTTTAGACTGGACGTACCCGTAGTAGGCCTTGAGGGAGCTCTCTGATTTCTTGTCCAGAGAAAGCTCATAAGCTCTTTTGGCATCCAGGAGAAGGGGGTTGAAAGACTCCCACTCCTGCAAGTACTGGAGGTGGCTTAGTTTCTCAAGTGACATTTAGTCGCTGCCACGCAGCCCGCATTCTATTCAGGGCTTTTTACATTCGGCTGGATCGCCAAGGTGGGATGGTCCTTGACCCAACGGAACACAGGGTTGAGAATCTATTGGTGAGAGTCAGCAGGTTATCCCTGATCAAGTCCCACTACTCTACAACAACGTGCTCTGAATATTGAACGTGGTTTATTTCGTATCTATTTTTGTCTGTTAACTGTTTGATTTAGCCTCATTGTTAGAAATGCTTTTCCATAGCTAGTTTTGCCATAGCTTTCTAGTGTTTTTGGTATATACTTTTGTAGTGACAGCTATTGTGTTTATTTGTCACCGTCATGATTGATCGTCACCGGTATATCTGTAATGACCATGCTTGTACGAAGAAAAGGAGCAATCCACGAGGACGTTTTCCGT
>UZAN01061304.1:0-10082 GCA_900618425.1 Echinostoma caproni
CACGCCCCCATTTTCATAACATACCTATCGGTTTTTTATCTTGCAAGTACGCGTATGCCTCTGGGTGTGCTCGTCCTCTTCCGTTGATAACAGTGAATCACTCGCGATCAACGCTTGAGCCATTGCTTGCCGCTATCACACGATGATGCATTAGCATTCATAAGTTACACCCCAAGCGGCTGCATTGGGACACCAATATATCATGTTCGATCGATAGACACATCAGAATTCACCAGATACACATGCAGTTTGTTCGACACTTTCAGGTCATTATCCGCCTCTGTATCACCCCCACAGAAGCAACTTCAACCACTGAAGAATGAAAATCAACGTTTTGCCCATATATCCGGAACGGAATGAGGTATCTCTATCAACTAAACTGCAATAGAACTAGCGTAACGAGGGCCTTCAAAAGACGCCATAAATTTTATAAGAGTTAGGGATTGTATTAAGAAAATATAAGTTTAAAAATTGGAATGTTACCAAAACGCACTTTTCAGAGTATGGGCTCTGAATTCGATAACCTTTATAGCTGAAAGCATATAGTCTTACCTCAACACTTCCACGGCACAAAGTAAACCGGGTGAATTATGGTTACCGTATGACATTCACATGTACTAAGTGCAAAATGGCTTCGAACAATCGTATCGTCATTGTCCCACTTCTCGATTCAGGTTCACAATGGGAACACCACAGTGGTCGTCCCTAGAATAATGAGCACCGAAGCCACCACCAATCAGAAATTGTGAAAATCTTCGATGCGTTAGTAAGTATTAGGATATCAGAACACTGTTTGGTTATCATATCTGACCCACAACGCAGTATTTTAGAGTTCTTGCAGTCAATCCAGGGAAAACGATGGGGGTGCAGTATAGATAGATAAATAGTATATATAAATATCACACATTGTTAAACAAAGGATGAAACAATCCATCTACCTGACGTGATCTTACCTAGGCTCATGGATCTGAAAAGGGGAAGACGTTTTTCGGTGCAATGTTTTATGAAGTAGGTCCATCCGAGTACTATAGGGGAACCCGGAGATGTGACCAGATTTGAGTACAAGCAGTACGGGTCTACTAGGAGTTTGAAAGCATTTCTGATGATCCGGAAGGTGTTAGACCTTGCCACAACCTTTCAGTTTTCGATCGCGCTCTCATGATCTGTCCGTGTGCAGTGGTTTAAGATTCGTGGCCTCGGGTCATCACGTCGGATGACAGGTTGGTTTTGATGTAGATGAGGGTGTAGTTGTTTGACTGTCTCAACTGGGTAGTGTTAATTGCTGCCCAGACACGCGTAGATTACCCCTGAAAGTTCGTTCCAATGGACTCACTCCTTATCGTTAAAACGAAATGATCTTACAGGTAAAACTTGTTTATGGACGCCCTTGATTCCCAACGGTCGGAGTGTATGTACGGTCTCTAGTTCCAGTCTCTGTAGTGGTAAAAGCGATCCAGATATCCATAAATCGCTGGAGTTGTAACTCCAGGCTGTTTAATCTCTTATCACGAATAGGGAAGGAGGGTTAGCTGAATACAGAATCCAAAAATAAAGCGAACAAACGTCCTGAAGAAGGCTTCACCGTTTATTGTTTCACGCCACGCATTGTTCTGTCTAACATTTTAACCCAAATCGGCAGTCTCGCCTGATCAGTGTATCAAGTGAGCTCGGTCAATACAGTTGTCGGGTTATTGTTTTCTTGTGACTTCTACCCACGTAGCAAGGGAAATAGCAGATAACGACAATTTGTGCGTCGTTCGCGTATAAGTTCAATAAATTGTAATGTATTCATCAAACAGTAGTTGGGAGATCAGGTTGCAAACGGGTGCTGAAACATCCAAGATTTGTAGGGCAACCGAATGGTAAGGCCAAGCGCTCATGTTCAAAAAATTCCTTAGAGGCTCACACAATCTTCAGCGGTCCCTCCCCCAGAAGCAGATTCCCCGAATATGTGTGTCCACATATTCTGTTACAAATCATATGAAATGAGACGAGCAAAACGCACCTAATTCACTCGATACCATGCCTGTTCGGTTTGGTTTTCTCCACATCATTCCCCTACTGTGTTATGGTGTGTGAAGTTCACGAAAGAAAGTGCCTGCCAATTTTCACTCCTCAAAATCCAACCACTCACATTTGATCTTCGCAAATGTTTCCACACCAAATGCAGTGATAGAGGAAAACCTGGTAAGTTTGCCCGTTTTCTTTCCGGTGTGAAGATTACTACGTACTGGCAACATTATGGCATTTATTTTGTCGCCTTATAATAAGCCTCTCGCCTTCCTTGAACATACCAGACTGGTCCTATTTAGGAAGTTTCATCTCCCATTCTTGTTCATTCATTGAGAGGTTGGTATGAGCAAAATTTAGGTGACTGTGCTTACATTAGGATTTATTTCAATTTGAGGCATGAGATTGTGTTCCTTCCAACAATCGTCCTTAAACATATCATGATATAGAACTAGATTGATTTCATGAGAAGAATGCAGTTTTCATACCAGTCAATGGATAGCCAGACACTACAAAAAGAAGAATTCCTAAAGAAAACTTTGCTACAAAGCGGTAACCCCCAACGATTCATGGATATCCATAGGTTGTCAACGACTAGGCTAGGAAAGCGGCCCCATCGTCATACAGTGATCATAAACTATTGCAAAATATGTGAACTCGGCTTCAGATTAGTAGAATATTTTCTAGTAAATACGAAACAAAATTGCCTCATGTGATGAAGATCGAATGGCCTGTTCATCAACAGAATTTCCCATCCTGTCTGTTCGAAAAACAATATCAGTAGAAGTCTTCAGGAGCATGAAAGGCTTTCACTCTGTGTAGTTTACCACAATAAAATCAACGACTTTTCAATTTAAACGACTGAACCGGCTTCGTGGAAGAATAACATGTGCTGCCAGTTTTTCATATTTGCACACTGGCGGCCAAAGTTCCTCATGATTTGCTCTCGGTAGGTCTGTTGCAAACAGCACTACCAGGAAATGACCTCCATCGCGTGATGGAGAGTTAGGCGATCTTGAATGATACCTAACTGGTATTACTGTATCTGTCGTTAATATATGTTCCGAGAAAGGTTAGATGTATACATCTAATGATAATCCGATTTCCTCGAGATAAGTTTACCCTTCAAAATGGGCAACCCTAAAAACGGCTTCCGACATCCCTGTTCTGCTTTACACAAACACGCGTGTTAAAGACTTGTGATCTGAATGAAAATGGCATGAAGGACTGTTATCAGGGGTATGCTTGAAGTAGGTGACTTTTGGCCATCAGTTCCTCTCGGAATACCCAACATGCTGCAATCATTCTGGTTGTCTCACCGCTACTCGTGGAATGTTTGACGGAACTATCGGACTTCGCACGTTGCATGAACGAATTTATGTCTAAGATATACACCAAATTCAATTCAAAGAATTGCAGTTCGAGGAATGTTTAAGTTAACTTGCAAACACCGTCATAATTTGCTCCCTCATCGACACTTTATTTTCCGATGAACCACTACGGTCAAATAAAACACTAGTTTTTTGCGGTTAAACTGACTGATTTTCAACTCACGGGGTTGAGACACTTCAGCTCCCCGGAGGACTCCAAAACAACATACCTGACGTCATCAATCGGAACAAACCCACTGCGTCAACATTTGTTAACTTCGAATGGAATGCGATGCAAGTGTTTGTGATAAAGAAAAAAGAACACTGGACAGTTTTTTCGAATTGTTTGGGACTCGTCATCAGTGCGTGCATTTTGTGTTCCTGTGAGGACCCACCATCAAAATTGATTGAGCCATTCGCACGGGGTGAAAATCGTCGAACGTGTAGCTGAAGGGTGAGGGTTTCAAACCCCAGCCCGAAGAATCGCTGCTCGAATCCCGCCTGGGGCATAAAACGTACTCACCACTGATGTTTACCAACCAGAACTAAACCACCCTCCAGTGCTCTCCGTTGGTCATTGCAAAACTCTTGAAGCTTTTCAGAGAGTATTGTAATCAACCCTAACCGCTGGTTGATCAACAGACGGGGATCTACTGTTCTTCGTCTATGCGAATAAGCTTTCGTTTTGTGACCATGATTTGTCATTTGCCTTTGTTTCATAGGATTGATTTGCCAACGAACCACATTTGTATCTTTCCCAAACCTTGTGGTCGAGAATACTGAACCATTCGATAAATGTGAGGAAGATGGTCAAGGAATCGCAATGGTACGCATCACCAGACAAGGCATACTGCGACAATGCAAGGTAACAGGATTTCTGTGATTGCGTGAAGAACGAGTTCATTTGTCTTGAAGTTTCAGTTGATTTCGATCAGTGGGAAAGTGTATTTCGCGGTGGATAAACGAGCAATTGCTCCCTTTGATTTACTGTGGGTGACAACAATGCTACACCTTGTTAAATGTGCGCAATAGCGAATTTCTCCGCAGAAATGAAATTAAATCGTTCCTGAAAAACGGTGAATTGGAGAGCATCAGTCTCCACTTTGGCGACTGCGTATCGACAAAAAACTAGTGAACATTTAAAGGAGATGGCAAGGTTTGGGATAACCTACAATGAGGACTGGACTGCTGTCTCATCTTGTTTGGGATTCGTCGGCAGTGCGTACCTTTTATGTCCGTCAGAAATCGAACCACGATTTTTCGGGCTGGGACATGAAACCCTCACTGTTTATCCAAACGGTCGACGTTTGTCACCTATGATGGTTATCACAAACATTTTCAACGCGTTTAAATGCATATCAAATAATGATCTTCTATGGAGTGTAACCCACAGGGAACATCATCAACAGTGCCTGGTGCCTGTGAAAAACCGAATGGGCTAATCCAATCAGTCACTATGTCGTGAACAGTTAGTTGTACCCATGTAAATTCAGATAATGAAATGGAAACCTGTTGTGACTGCTTACTGGGGTAGGAGCTGATCCGTTAGAAGCGATTAGTTACCGGAGTACTAGCCAGAAAATCTTAGTAACAGTTTCACCGGTGCACATAAAAATAGGGTGCAAAAATGACTTTCCCCTATACTCGGGAATGTCCAATGGATAAGCTTGATGGAATCAAAGTTTTCCCTGTTTTCGTCTTTCAAGCTTTGGAATACACCACAGTACATGCTCCGTTTAAACAATAATGGAAATAAGTCGGTTTAAGCACAATCACAAAAATGGAAGACCGATTTGTTTATTGAACAACAACAAGGAATTTTACATGAACATCCGCGGTAATTTTACCAGTTTTGAGTATACATCCCAACCAGCATGCATCCCATTGAGAGCAACGTGGATGACATCGATTTGGCAGCAACATCTACAAGGGAATAATGGTAGATCAGTGAAGAATTAGTATACATGTAAAGGTTGATATGACTGAAATCATCAAATGATGTTCGAAAATATTATCTAGGAAAATCGACGCAGGAAAATTCATAAAAACTGAACTGTGGAATGAATAGCTTTTCAATCCACAGGCAAAGCACGACACTCGAATGCCAATATAAAACTAGTCTAAACTTCTTTGCCACCCACCAAATTGATAAAATATTTTGAAGTTGGCCACATCTGTCTTTTCTGTTTTCTGCTCGCCGTATGTGATAACCACGTCATTTCCAGTCGAGACGAACTTGTTCTGTTGTTCTTTACCACAGACCACAGTCGGTTTGGTTTTGTCCACCTCGGTAACTGTAACGCATTGATTTTTGGTTTTGGTCTGCGTAAAACATGAGGGGGTGCAGAGGGGTGAGGTAAATGGTTCATATATTGTCAGTACAAATTTACTGCTTCAAAGTCTGATCGATGTATAACAGTGAAAACCCACATGGTTAATATACTCAAAAGCGACAAATGTCTTGTGACGGGAATGACAAAGGAAACGTCATTGAAGTGAATGACCAAGTTGTGGCAGTCAAAAGCATCAGTTTCATAAAAGATCGGAGGTGACCCGCTGAGATAGTTTATCGCGTTGATGAATACCATATTGTGCGACCCATACTAGTTTTATTCGCCCACTGAAAGAGTACATGTTTAGCTTGATCATAAAATCTTAAGTCTGGTACTACAAGGCGGACGTGGTAATGATTGCATCAATGTGATCTCATCCCTAACTCGTTGATGTTTCCATTAAAATATTTTTCTTTTAAGTATATACCCGGAAGGCAATAATTTCAGGCACAACAAGGTATGATCGAATTCGTACCGAATCGACATCCAATGTCACACGTATCTTTTTCCCACCAGTCGTCGGAAGACTCCAGGCACATAACAAACCAGCCGGGATGATGTTTCCGGATTTCGCCACACTGAACGATTGGGTTTTATCCGTCGGTGGATTGGGCATATCGGAACATCTGTTGTCGTTCACTGAAAATTGAAATCGTGCGAGTAGATTATAGATTGAGCAGAAAGTTCAAATTTAAGGCGTGCACATAAATAAAGCGTAAACCATTCTTTGTCTCCCGGTTCTTAGTTCTATTGCATTTCTATAACGAATAAATAGGCATCACATATATAAACCGTAGTCTGATGTATTACGTATTTCAAACACCTCCCGCTTAATGACATCTGACTTTTGTGTTTTTGGACTTTTGTAACCTTTTTTCGTCCAGTATTCCTAACATATGTCTATGAGCATTATTTACGTTTATCCACCTACGGTCACATTAGTTCGGAATCGTTTAGAAAACATTGGTGCGCAAACTGCATGAAGAAAATCTTGTTATCTCACTTCTGCATAGACAACTTGAGGCTTTATTGCATGTCCGGATGGAGATCACCGCAGAACTCAGGATCTCAGGAATAGTTTCACATACATCCAGCGGGGTTCCGATTTAGGGAAACGCAACCAGGAAGAGGAATCAATATATGCTATTTCAAACTGCATCAACCTCTGTTGCCTCATGGGATGAAACTCACCGAGTTGATAGTACACTTTGAAGTTTTTCATTTCGCTAGCTGAAGGCCCACTCGGACTCTCAAATTTGACAATGACGGCTTTGTTCACATCTGCCGTGAAAAGGTTTTTTCCTTCCTCACCACAAATCTGTTGTGCCGCGCTAGATGATGTACCGTCCGCGTACGCAACTTTGACGCACTGCGTTTTTGTGTCAGGCTGTTGAAACGATGAAAAAGTGAGCTGTGTGAATATCATTTGTCGTATCAAATCTCCTTTTTGTTAAAAATAATAAAAGGTGAGGTAAATGATAATTAGCTATTTTTGGTTGGATCCCGCACATATATGTTCACGTTCTTTGATTTGTCTCATGTACAGAAGATTCAGACACATTTGACGATGAAATTTGCTTCACAGTAATGATTCATCGAAACAAGACCAGTGGTTACGCGACTGATGTCACCCTCTTCTCTCCAGTGGGCCATGTGTTCGAAATTCCATGTCGCCGATCAGAATTCCTTATCTGTGTGACTTCAAACAGCGTGCCAATGACTAAGAGTTGAACATTTATGTATTCAATAACATAAAGCTGGAAGCTGAAGAGTAATCTTCAATATGAGAATATATATCGTATTTATACAACCACTCCATTTTTAAGGTTCTAATTACGTTGCCGGTAGTGAGTCTTCTAAATAAGTATCGTATCGGCATAAGTGATTCTTCGTAGATTAAAATTCACCGTCCATTAACGTACTGGATTCACTTCCAAACTTAATTGAAGACTTTTCCCTGTAGTGGATTGAAATGCCCACACACAGGCTGTTCCAGCAGTGATTTTTTCTTGTTTAGATATACCGAATGACTGGATCTCCTCCGTTGGTTTTGCCGCATCTGTTGAGCATTCCGCGTCATTCACTGAAAAGAGACGAAAAAATTAAAAAAAACAGCTAAATGTACTGTGCTATGCACATACAATAAATGCATGTTTATGTTTCCACTGTGCGGAGAAATACTCACCCAACTGATAAAGCAATTTTATATCTGTTGCCTTCTCTGGAGGCGGTTTAGGGGTTTTCCGGGTAACTGTAATGTAGGCTTTTGATAGTCTGTTTTCTACTACGTTTGCACACCATTCTTTCTTGTCTTCTGTTATACCCGGACCTTCCACATTGACGCAATCCTTAAAGACAAATGTCGGCATTCGGTAAACTAAAATCCAGCTGTCTTACCTCCTGCGTCCCACCTGTGGGCCAAGATAATTGAATTGTTCTCCTTGTGGTCGTCGTGATATTCCATTTACATTCTGCGGTGGCATCTTTGGGCAGGAGAAGCTCTTTCGAAGTTTCATCAGCAACGGGATTCGTTTCACCACACGTGTTTGGATCTTCGACTTTGACTAACAAATAATGAACACAATAATTCAAAGTTACCTGCAGCACCATATATGCTGACGATGGCAACAAGCAGAACAAAAGTTCGCAACATGTTTCCTTTACTAGTATTCACAAAGCGGAATATGCTCGAAGTATTTATATACCCCTGAGTAGTAGGCGTGGCAACAGTGTGTTCCAAACTTTGTCAGCAATATAAATAGTTTAAATTCAGAGTCCCCGCCTTTGGTGTCTGATGATTGACATGAACACCGACAAAATATGTGATCGATCGTGAAGTGCATTGCACCAATCCTTATTTAGTAACCTGAGCTTACATGGAAGGGTCTGTCGAAACTTCCGTGTAAAATATTTAGATGGGAAACATTTGTCAACCTCACATCAGTGATACATGACTATTTTGCATGAATGTAATATATCCTCAATCATACTGATACAGAAATCGGTTAAATTAAATTAAGTTGTGTTATATGAATAGCAGTTGGATGGAACGCATCTAAACATATCGGATGAAAGATACACATAAGGAACAACAAAGTCACATATCACTGCGAAATGCATTTACTGTGACGTGATATACCACAAAATGAGACATAAACCGTGTAAAATGTCACGCTGTTTGGCTCGAACTAGAAAAATAATTCATGAAAATTTACGGAAAATGTTATGATCAAAAATTTGTAAGTTGCATGCACGGATCAGCTTGCAACACATATTGATGAATTGGTCAGGACCTGTTTTTCATGTGGAACGATATCAGTGTGGATCAGACCAATCCCAAAGAAAATGCTTTAACGTCTGCCCTCCGGTTTTTGCTGAAAGCTTTTCAGATTACTGTTCTACAGCGCAAGGAATTCCTTTTGTACTCCTGACTGTCCACCCCAGATACTTTTGCCTATGTTGTACAATCTGCTAAACCAGGAGTTTCTTTGATTATGCAAAGGAATTCGCTTCTGTCGACCATGAAGAGCTTATTGAAGGTATTTTTGAGTGTGGTTCAATGCGTGAATTTCTCATTGACTACTAATACCATACTACCCTAATTCACTGGCACACAACCATCATGCAGAACAGCGATTGTCATATGTATCGGGCTGTTATTCTGTCCTTTTTTTCTGTTTTTACCTGTATACAGAATCCTCCATTTCCTAGTAACTTCATTTCTGCAATTATGCCGACAATATTTCCATTGCTTGCCTGTCCCCAAGTCCAGACAACTTTTGGCCTCTCCAAGAGAGACCTAATCGAACTTTGGAAATGGTCTGTGCCCACTTCTATTGTACTTCACCGACATATGTTAGCTGGTTTTCCCTTCAGTTCTGAAATCAACGACCGTTATCTTTATTCGGTAAGTAACCTCCCTGAACGTAGGACTAATGATCAGAACATTCGAAATTGGGTGTGTCTTTATAGCCTTCCCCAATCTGATCACGTNCGTATGTCGCGTGTTTACACAAGAAGGTATCAAACTTGCGTTCCACAGAACATTTTTTGACTTCGTGATCTTCATCCTTTTACGGGAGTTCTTATGCTCCTCAATAACTAACCATGGTTTGAAAGAACAACCTTTCAACTAGGTTTTCAGATTCCTTGAACGTTTATCCGTTTTTCAGTAGAACTGTTAGAGCTGTGTTGGGGTTGAGTGTTTTTATGTTCAAGCATTTTGAGGGTTGGGATACGCTCATAGACAGAATAACACGTAATCAAGGGCATTGGCTGCACTGGCAAAATCTGAAAGCGTTATCCGATCCCCGAACTCGCTCAAAATAACAACCACATCTTGGGCGTACTTCCCCTTACAGTAACAGCG
>UZAN01061305.1:0-10081 GCA_900618425.1 Echinostoma caproni
GAGGAATTTGGTGCGCTGTCTAGCAGATAGAGCAAGGAAAATTTGTAGTGAGGACACAATAGAGGAAGAGCTCCGGTTCTTACGTACTATCTTCACACACAATGGCTATCCAGAACGACTGATTAGTGAGATGATTCAGCGCAGTGGAGATATTGTGAAAAAGACCGAGGTCAGATAGAAGTTGGTAGACATTGCCTTGCCGTTTTTGGGGGATACATGGGCAGAAGAAATACAAAGGAGACTATCCGATGATGTTAGTAATACCCTTTATGCAGCAAAACACAACGTTTTGTTCACTTCCCAGCCGAATGTATGTTTACAACTAAAGGACAAAATGCCGGATTCTGCCGTCTCACTTTGTGGCTACTCATTCACGTATTCTTGTGGAACAAAGTACATAGGCCGCACGGTCAGGCGTTTGTCCGAACGAATCCGTGAACACCATCCGAAATGACTAAACACGGGAACGATTAAGTCACTCACCCATCCCCTATGCACCCTATATTCCGAGTGATCCCAACGATCGGATGACCTAACAATTATGCGATCATTGGGAATTCCATATCCCTAGCCCCAGATAACCCATGAGGTTATTTTCCCTTTCCCAAAACATTTGTTT
Organism: Echinostoma caproni; assembly: GCA_900618425.1. Lineage (NCBI taxonomy): Eukaryota > Metazoa > Platyhelminthes > Trematoda > Plagiorchiida > Echinostomatidae > Echinostoma > Echinostoma caproni. The sequence continues at coordinate 620 of UZAN01061305.1, forward strand.
GCGTTTTTCTGGTTAAATACTGATTTATATATAAACAGCGTAATATTTATTGTGATGTATTTGGCATGACTACGAATCACTGAAAACGAGCTTGTTCACCACTCCTTGTTCTATTTGAAGATGTATGTGCTCTGTGGGACTGTTTAGACAATTAAAGCAAGCAAAGATCCCATCGTATCATGATTTGTTTGCCACACAAGCTGGCATCAGATGTGTGTGAAATATATAGATAATCTAGTGAGGTCGCTTATAAAACTGCTGCTGATCGGGTATACATCCCTCAGTTGCTTGGCAACAAAATCATTTCGGTTTTTTTTTACAATAACCACAACAACAATAACAACAATTAGATGAACATCACTGTCATCGATACGTGTCCTTAGATGCTCATTTCACGATAAAAAAAATCTGCTTTGATTGTATGATTTCCACAAAAAGGCTGACTTTAGAACGAAAAGAAAAAACCAGTGAGGCACACAGGGCGTATTGAACCTCAATCAGAGCGATAAGTGAGTGGGTAGTCCATTCATGAACATAGGTGAAACACTCATGAACATAACAACTAAATACGTTAAACGACTCACCGTCAACATTGCCGGGCTCGGTGATTCCGATGGTCGACGAGCCCATCGCACGGATTTCTGTTTCGGTCCCACACGACGCAAATGATCCTGGCTCGTGGGATCTGACACCAAGTGTTCTTCCCCACTCAGATCAACCACTCTTGGACTCGGTGAGACTATCCGTGGTCCGTATTGATCGGAACTGCGTAACCCGCCGAACAGAACAGGGTTCAACGACGCACTATCATCAGTTGTGGAACTTCCACTTGACAGTGGTATTCGGACGGAGCTTTCGGAGTTCGCCCCGCCAATACCACCATCACCACCAACCCCAACAATGCGTGGTACGGGCCCGTAATAAGCCACGTTAGTCAAATCGATAGGTGCAACAACCGGAGTACCGATGGCAAAGGCAGTTCGACTCTGCGATTGCGGTAATAATGAAGGCCGTCCGATCCAGTTTTTCTCATTCGGTGCATTGACCGAACCGACGGACCAAACGTCCTGTTCCCCAGGCGCAAGCCTCACCACTTCCGTTGTCTGTGGGACTGTGGGATTGACTAGCCGAGAATCCGTAGTTCCCAATAACACATCCGACCCTATGCTACCGAGGCTAGGATTGAGGCGAACGGGATTCAGTGAGCTTTGATCTATTGAGTACACAGATCCGATGGGACTCGGTTTTTGCGGGAGCACCGAACTGGAGTTTGACGGTCCTGACGGTCCTGAACCCCCACAGGCATAAACCTCGGACGAACCGAGATCAAGATTGGTAGCTGGCCTAACCATACCGGGAGACCAAACAGGTTTCTTGAAACTTCCGCTTAGGCGGCGTCGCGTACGATCTGTTGTAAGACTTTCGTGTGATGGAGGCATCAATACCAGCGGTGCTACCGGGGATCGAGGATGTAGCACTGATTGTTGCGGTATTCTGGGTGGGGTTGGTGGCATTACTGGGAATGGTTCGGTGTCTATCACAAAGGTTGGCACAGTCGTACTGGTTTTTCGAATCACATTATCCAAACGTTCCTCGCACAACGCACGAATTTCCATCTCCTCAGCAGATAAACTATCTTCCATCGTGTATGCCGGATACAATGGTCGTGCACCACGACTCACAATATCTGGCGGACCTGGAATAACCGGTACGGAACTGGGCGATGTGCGGATATGAAGTGGTTGTAAATTGTCCAAAAAATGTCCGTCATCTATTCCATTTGGTGGAATTATTTCCAAAGGACTAGATGTCAGTTCAGTTCGTGTAGACGAGTCAGACGACACAAGTGGCTTTTGCGAGTTTTCATCCATCATTCGAACTGGGGTGTATTGCTTAACCAATTCAATAATCCACAAAATTCAGCCACACATAACTGTCTCCGAACAATACACATGCGCGGAAGAAACGGGCATACCGAAGTAGTCGACGCATCTTGATCATAGAGTGGATGAATAACCGAAATGGACAATGTGGCACGTGTGTGCGTGCGTGCGTGCATATGTACGTTCAGATAGAAACATGCACATACACACATGTGTCCTCCCAACCGATTCCGATCACGCCCACTGAACCCGTACGTAGCAGGACTGGGTCGGATGGGGTTGGATGGGGCTGGGGGAGACTCGGAACCACGGTCAGAGTTGAGCTAATGAGAAATGATCAGCGAACCTGTAAACTCGAATTAAGCACACACACACAGATATGTGCTTATTGGACTTTTCAAATTCCGTTTTGAGAATTCCGTTAGTTCGAACTGTCTGTTCGCTTGTCTATGGCTTTGCTTAGTCTGTTCCTATCCATACGTTTGACGGGACCATTTTGACGTGTGCGTTCCTCTTGCCACTGTGAGGTTGTATGTGTATGTGTGCGTGTGCGTGTTTGTGCAGATAAGTTCATGGATAGACAGGTCGGCAACGGTGCAATCGACCGCACGCCGATCCCTCTTGACTGGTGCGGCGCAAAACGCCACCTCCAACACATCATCCCCATCTCTATCATCTGTAGGAGGAGGAACATGTTAGCACAGGCCAATGGGCACTCACACAAATGGAGAACGATCAGATAAATAGACAGACAGATAGACAGACGGACAGACAGACAGAGAGACAGACAGACAAACAAGGTGTTTTACAATTGACCCAAGCACGCTTTGTTGCGTCCACATGAATGTCATTCGAAAGCTGTTTGATCAAACCACCGACGGATGAGAATGACCTTAAACACCAGGCCAACACAGAAGCAGCAAGCGGTCAGCTGTGAATGATGATGATGATCAGTACACCGCAGGATCAGTACAGTTGATCCTAGAGAATGCATATACCTCAATTTGGTGACGGAGTGAGAGAAACAATCGACCCAGTGCATTTACGGATCCATGAGGGAAGGGCTCTGCACTGACTGGATCACGAGTGACACAGAAACAGACACACTCACACACGGACTGGTAACTCGCCGGGATTTGGTATTATACATTCGAAAGTTACTGAATGCATAGAGCAGCCTTTGAAAATTTGAGGTAGGGTTGAATCTACTTCAAAGGGAGTTCGCCGTGTATAGAGAAAATGAAAGGTGAACTGCAATGCTAGGAAGTACATCTGGACAGCTATTTCAACCTGGTTGAGTTTCATTGGCAGTGAGCGAATCCATCTACCCGACTGGGGACGGAACCCGGGACCTCAGAGCCAGAACGCATACAAGCTGTCCACTCGGCCACCGGTGGGCAGCTGATCGGACAGTTTCCATTTTCCATTTACATGATACAGCTCAACCAACCCACCTTTTCAAGATTGTTGCCGGGCCATGGACCTCGTTCATCTCAGCACTAGCCTCTGAGGCTATAACTCGGTTGGAAACATTCATGTGATTAATAGGGGATTGGATACACGATGAATTCCCTTTTCGAAATTGAATGAAATCCTCCAGTACGCCGTGCGAATCCCACTTCCCCGAAACATTGTGTTTCATTCGCTCTCTCTCTCTCTCTGTCTCGCTCTGGCTCCGAAACTGAAACCCCCCATTTACCGAGTGATGCTGCCTCTTGCTCAAATTTGAAATAAAAATGGTCAATTTAGAGCGTCAGTGTTTGGGTTAGCCCATTCTGNCCATTCTGTTTTTCACAGACACCAGGCGCTGTTGATGACGATGCTCAGTGTGAGTTTCACTTCTTGAGAGATCGTTAATTCTACACTATTTGAACCCATTCAAATACGATGGATATGTTTGTGATAACCATCACAGAGCACTGGACAGCTGTTTAGTCCTGTTTGGGACTCTTTGGTAGTGCGTACTTTTTGTGTCCCCGTGTCAGGACTAGAACCGCGAACTGTCGGGTAGGGACTTCAAACCCTTCAAACCCTGAGCTACACGATCGACACGATCATCACGTTGTGCGAATGGCTCAGTCAATTTTTGAGCAGCCAGCTTGGATTAGCCCAGTTGATTGTCAAGAGATACCAGGCACTCTTGATTTTCTTGGGTGTGGATTTTGCTCTTGGGAGATCATTAATTCTCCATATTTTCATGCATTTACATGTGATAGAAATATTTGTGTTACCCGACAAAGAGCGCTGGACAACTGTTTCGTCCTGGGATTCGTCAGCAGTGCACAACGGTTTCAAAAACACACACATTCAAGCTTTTGATAACTTCACTATAGTTAACCCCTGGACCGCGTGAATCAGCACTAAAACACTATCTGATCAGAACCCGGTACCCCACGAAACGGACGAAAGTGGATGAATGACAAGTTAAGTCAAATCAAGTCAAAAATCGCTTTATTCGTCCTAATGGATTGATTCGCAGTTTCTTGCGTTCCGGGATAATTTAGCAACGCATACAGTTACAAAGAAAATGTGAAAAAACAGCATCGTAAGTTCAAAAGAACGAGTGGCGTAAAAGTTTGCAAGTACATATCAGTTGCGTAGGTAATTGAAAATGTTTTCTCTAACGGATGGCTTTTGAGCCAGAAATCTCAAAAGATAGGGGATGACAGACAAACGATAGGCAGTGGTACGAGCACAAACCAGTTTAGAACGGCATCCAGTTACAGACGTGGATAGTCTTCAGTCTTCAGGATTGAGGGCAGAGGGCAGGGTGCCCGTGTAAGCTTCATCACCACTGGGTCGAAGGTCCGATCACAAGTGTTCGTTCCTCCATAATCCCTTCAGGTGCTCATCCAGACGCCGGTTGAAAGCAGCGTCTGTTTTATCTTCCACACAATCGCTGGAAGGGAATTCCAGAGTGTTGTTGACCTACACGAAAGCCGGTAGACTAACGGAAGATCAACTGATTGAAGTTTCCGCAACGTGAGAGAGTGCCCCCGCGTGCGGCGCTCTATCCTTAAAGGGAAGTACTGTTGCAGCTCCGCATTGCTTAATTTCTCTGTGTAGTGAGTGAGTGACCTCTGCTGAAAAATGTTGTTGTAGAAGTTAGTGCAAGAGGTAAAATGTTTGTCGGCGATAAAGTTAAGCAAGTGCAACTAAGTAATACCGCTTGTGCGACCGGCGTAGAATTGTGTAATCCTTAAATCTAAGACCGGCACATAAAACTGGGGAGCAGTAAAGAAGATGAGTAACAACATAAGAATATACAAATCGGGTGAGTAAATATCGTGAAACTTTCAAAGAACACAAGCGGGTAATAAAGAAACACAATCGTCGAATGTTTTCAAAAAAGAATTTAAATGTGGCAGATAGTGACACCGAGATATTGTAGAGAACTTACTGGATGAGTAGGCTGGTTGTCAACATAGAGTACAGAAAAATTCATTTCAAAAGAATATAGTTATTCTACTTTGGCGAGCGAGCAGATTAAATCCCTACATTAAGAGACATTGGGAGATAATTTGGAAATCGAAGACCGTAAGCTTAAGGCAGTTAAACTGGTTTGAAGCTGTGAGAAGCGGAAATCACCTTGGAATTTGGAACCTATTGTGTTCATCATCAGCATACCTAATGAGAAGATCATCCGAGTTAGTGGGAAGGTCACGAATATAGAAAGAGAAAAGAAAGGGGAACAGAATTGCTTCCTGGAGCACCCCTAAGTTGGCCGGTAGGGAATTAGACGTTTTACCAAGAAATTTCATGAATTGTGTTCTACCAGCAAAATAATCCTGGAGTAGAGAGAGAAAGAGAGGGTATTATGGGACAATCCAGTACCTTGGAGTAGAGATAAAAGCCTGCTCCTGTCAACACAGTTAAAAATATTTCCATAGTCAACGGAAATACCAACGAAATGCTGTGCCGTACATGCATCTAGGGATCGCAAAACTGAGTTTACCAAGTGCACAAGAGCATCTAAGGTAGAACGTTGTTTGTCATAAGCGAATTGGTTATTATCGAGGTGTCCAGTGTTAGGAATAATGTTACTAAGCATAAATTTTCGACAGTTTTTAGTAAAACAGAAGTATAAGCGATTAGTCGGAATTCCCTAGCTTCTTTTTTGTCACTGATGTGATGCTCACAGGTCTCCAACAGTCAATAACGTTTTGTTCCTCGAGACAACAGATGATTGAATGATTGGACATAGTCCATCAGGACTTGGAAGCTTTGATGTTTTTGAGGCATATCACCTATACCCGCACATGATTAGGGACTAACACGATCGAGAGTGAACAGTTTGCAAACGTCCAAATGAGGCGAATCGAACAGAGACAGTTAAACAGATTGACAGACCGACAATGTGCAAATTGGTTGCGAGCGAACGGGGTTCTCGCAATAGTCCCGGCTGTACATGTTCTCATTCAGAGCTGTTTGACATTTTTATCTTGTATATCCAGCTCCAAGAATGATGATAGTCAATAACCGGATGTAGATGACCGTTGTCTGCAGTTGTCTGTGAACAGATAATAGGTTTGCCAAAGTTTTGAAGTAAAGTAAGGCTAACAAATCCCACAAGCCGGAATCACTAGGCTTTATTTTATTAAAAACCTGTACCGAACACTTTACAACACCCAGTACTGAGTTGTTCAATGTGTGCATGTCCTCTGGAACAATCGCGGATTGATGGACGGGGGAGTGGGGAGTGGGGGGGGGGAGGAGGCTGCTCGGATAAGATCCATTCCCAAGAAAGATTCTTCAAAATATCAACCGATCACTTGTACTCCAATGCTGTTGAAAGCTTTCAAAAAAGAGTTCTGTTGAATCGGTGTACTACGACACTGTCTGACGTTCTCGATCCTACAAGTGTGACTCACAGTTACTTGTGAGTAGTGGTGTGGGTAAATTGCTTTTTTAATAATTTGAGCTATTCTTCGGACTTCAACCTCACGCACAATCCTCAGTTCATCGATTCGACCATACAGTCGGAAGCACTAGACTCGGGTTCCGCTCTTAGTAGAGCGTATCAGTAATGCATATTCACAGACCTGTCCGGGATTCGAACTCCGGATCCATCTCATGGAAGGCGTGTGCGTTACCACTGCGTCAACCAGCTCATGCCATAGCTGAACCAAATTGCCAATTCATGTTTGTTCAGGTGTCGTCTTCAGTGATAGTCAGTTCAGACTGGCCCGACAGCAACGAAGGGAGACACAGATGACATACTGTTAACTCCAATCGAAAGCCTCTCACCAAGTCAAGACTTCCTTGCAGATACGGACTGATTCGCCAACGAATCTGCAGGGCTGGATCGATATTTCTCGATCCTCTTCAGTTTACTTATAAACAACCTCTTTCAACTGCTGACGCCATCGCACATTTGCCAATTCTGTATCATCAGTTTTCGATGGGAGTACTGGAACCGTTTCTCTTAGTTTTCTTGATTACGCAAACGGCGTTGGTTTGTTTGACCGTTCCATTCTCATTCAACGCCTTGCTGACTGCGGTCCAAGATCCGAAGTGTTAAACTTCGCAATTTATCTCATACAATGGTAAAACTTTGGCCTCTTCTTACGTCAACTCTGATGTCTTTCAGAGCATCAAGCAGGAAGAATTACTCCGATCGAAATCGAATCCCTTTCCTCGATCCGCAACTGGACATTTAAGAAGAACAAAATTTGAGGTGAGTGGAATGAATCCTCACCTATAGTGTGTGTGTGTGTGCTATCTCACTGTACTGGATATAATAATACGCGCATACAAAGTTCATCACTATACTTGATCAGTTCGGTTGCACACGGGTTGCGATCACACGGATCGCCTTTAAAAGGAGAGAAACGTTGAAGATCAGATCTGTGTTGACATTTGTCTATCCGATACGAGCCGGACTATGTGGATCGCTACAAGTTCCGGTGTACACCTGGGAAACCGAGACCAAAACTCGGTTGCCCGGGGGCGCGTAAAACAAACATCATGTAATTCGGTGAAAAAAATTGATGATGCAAACATTATATGTTACCGTTCTGGAGATGGAATTGTTCATAAAACAAATGAAATTCGATAGAAAACCCATATGGAAAACATTCAATGTGACATTGAAAATAAAATCCGATAGGCGAAACAAGCTGTCTTTCTATACATTCATCAACTGACCATTTACATTTATATAGGTAGGGCATTTAATATTGTTTGATCCTGAGCGAGGTGGATCTTATTATCCTTCGTGCAAAGCGGTCCCGACATACGTCAACAATTTAATTGAGCTTTCCCTTGGTTATGACGTTCTTCCAGTTACCACGCTCGCTTTTTTTGCCGCTTGGCGACTGGCTATGGTAGGGATAATGTGCCTGGACGAGACGCTTCTGATTACATAGTGAGAGGTCAAGCATTGTGATAGCAATAGCTTCAGCCATGCACAGAAGGATAAAGCGTACGGATTTAGATGATGACACTGAAATACGATAATCGGTCCTGAACGCTTGACTTACGTTCACTTGGTGATTACTTTCGAGCAGGTGTTGTCACATCGCGCTTCTCGCTGACCTCATTTCTCCGTGTGCTAACCATCGAGGGTGGTGTTCCTTTATTCTCTTGGACAATTGTCTTGTTTTTCGGCCTATGTTGAAAACACACTATCTTTCCTACAGGATGCAGATTGCGTTGTATATATATATATATATATGCTCCATCTGTATCCACGATTTTGTTTGCAGATTGGAAGTGATTGTGTATCCCTAGAATCTGAGATTTTAGCTCCGGTTTAAGGATTTTCCATTCACCTTTCATGTCACTTGCTTACAGTTCACAATTCAAAGTCTTATGTCGGCGGGGCCTTCGAATTTCGTCCGTGCTGTTCTAAATTGGACAACTATTTACGTTTTTTGCAGTGGATTCTATTGACCGTACACGTCCACATCAATTCACCAATTTTTTTCAAGGTCAAATGCTCACCTACAACTTCCACGTTATGAAATTTTTCTGTGTTTTCGCGAATGACGTTGAAATCTCAGCTTTTTCTCATTCCGTGAAGAATCCTTACAAACGGCTGGGAAAAACTGTTGCCCTAATTTTTTTCTCTCATTTAATAAAGTGCAGAATTTCTCATACTGTATTTTTTTGTTTACAATTATTTTACCTATCCACTGTAAAACTCGTAAACTGCTGAAAATTCACCCTTTGGGTGCATAAAGCTTTTCTTGACTTGACTTATTATTGGAATAACGCACAAGCTCATGCCTTTTTTTACCTCCCGTAGATTCATGTTGTGATTAAAACATAATGACACAGACAATTCCTTGTGTAAAATGTCACAAGATACTGCAGGCTTCTTCCAGTGCATCACGTAGCTTCACTTAGAATGTTGGAATGTAAGGTGTACTAATGTTTCATCGGGTCTCAGTTTGGAAGATTCAATGCTTGGTGCACATACACGAATGACTGACGCCGGCATTTCAATCTGCATTTTAAGACCACCAGTTTGAACGGATTTCCTCTAAGATGAACTTGATGGGTGATAATTTTGGCAACGGATGACACGGATTGAACATGTGTTTTGCATTATTTGAAATACCGTAACGCGGGGTAT
>UZAN01061311.1:0-10079 GCA_900618425.1 Echinostoma caproni
CTTTCAACGCTTCATCACCAATGTTTTCCGAGGTCTAGACTTAGGGTTCCTTTACCTCGGCACATTCTTTCATCCTCAACACCACCGTTTGTGACCTTTTCCGCTTTGTGTTCTGTCTACCCAACGTTTTCGTTCTGCTCCCCCACCATCTCCAGTATGTACGTCTTCCAAGTAGTTTATCCATTTACCTGTTTTGTCGTTGTACATATGACTACTTTGAACATATGATCATGCCTTGTGCATGCTTCACGGGTTTCGTGAAATATACATTATTATTATTATTATTATTATTATTATTATATTCACATTGTCAGCGTCATTGAATCTGAATATCTTATTCACTTATTTTTTGTATTTATGGGATCTCTCTTCTTTTTTCAGTATGATTTCAGACAAGTGCGATTTCGGGCGCACCTCTTTTGTTTTTCTGGAGTATGATCTAGACCTGTGTAGCATTGTTCCCTTGAATCCAAGTTTCAAGACATAAGTAGTTTCGCCTTCCGCACCTACGACTTTTCCTGGGATTATTTAAGTTTTACCCTCGTTTTATCCCGCGTTGTGCTGAAATTTGTCAGCACATGGCCGATCTGCTCAACGTAAGTCTTTATCGGTAACCTTCAAATACTTTGCGCTCCTTGCGTTCAACGTCTTTATGGTCACAGTTTCACAGATTACTCTTCTAGCCCACGACTCTCCGGACGCACTTCTTATCCTGGCAGTTTGATCTTCTAACGTTGCCGCAGGTGCTGTTCCTCAACAACTCTTGGTTGATAAATTTCAGTAAAATGAGTGAAGAACGGCGAATTAAAATGGAGTTGCAAAGTTAATAAAATCAAAATGAGGTACTTTAAAATAGGAGAGCGTGGTATAAAATCAATGAACAGAGACGGACAATCCATTAGCGGTCTGAGGCCCGGTTCCAGATACAATTGCGAAACGTTGATATCCAGGACGCTTCGAGGTTTAGCTGAAACTCGGCAATGGTTTTGATGGCACCACCTCCTGAGGCAGTTTGTTGCATGTGTTTAATACCCGGTGCGAGAAAAGGATGGCACTCAGGCGTTTTATTGCCCGGGGCTTTTTCAACTTCATGTTGTGCTCCTTCTGTTGAGGACGTCATTCTGTTCAAGTATGGAAGAGATTCCATGCTAGAAACCTGTCAGTATACGTAAAGTTTCAGCCATGTCACCTCTCAACCATCTCCGTTCAAGTGAAATCAGGTTCAGCGGCTGAAGGCGGTTGGCATATGTTGTGCCCCAAAGGTGCGGGAACATGCGTGTGAACCTTAGTTGCACTCTCGCCAGAAACTTTTGATCCTTCTTCAGAGCTGGGACCAAGCATGTACACAGTACTTTAGGTATGGCCGAACGGGAACCATGTCAAGCGGAGCTAGTACGACAAGTCCCCTGAAAGTCACGGTGCGTTTCAACCTGAACAACCCTTTATTGGCCGCAGCAAGACACTAGCCAGATGAGTGAAAGTCGGAGTCCAGGGTGACCTTTAGGTCCTTGATCTCGGGCAACCACTTCCTAGCCTTCCCGTCTATGACGCTAATGTAGCGAGGTCCTAAACTCCGAACATCCCCGGCTCTCAGAAACTAGGAGTTCGTTGCATTCAGCGGGAGACCCCATGCTACGTACCATGCTTGCACTGGGTCTAAGTCTGGCTGGAGGTCTACATCCTAATGCGATCCAAGACACTTGACGTCATCCTCAAACATGAGAAACGGGCTAGACAGGCGAGGAACTAGATCGTTAATAAAGACCAGAAGCAGCAGTGGTTCAGGGACCGAGCTTTTNTTTTGCACCCCACTTTATGCATGCCAGCAGCCCGATCAATCCCCCTCCACTTTAACGAAAAATGTCAGTTAGCTTTCAGTCCACTTGACTAAGCTAAGGTGGATCCCTATTGGTCCTAGCTTGCCGAGCAGCAGTCGATGGTTTACGGACCCGAAGGCGTTGCTGAAGTCTTGATAGCAGACTCCACCCCTCACCCTCCTGTCCAGCTGTTCAGTTACAAGATCCAGGAAAACTTGCAGTGAAACAATCTTGGCCTTTACGGATACTGTGCCGCACCTTCCCCAGCAAGCCGTATTGGGTGAATTAGCTGGCCATCTTATCCCTGATTATTCTCTTAACCTTCAAGATCACTGAGAGTAAGCTGTCGGGCCTGCAGTTGGTGATCAGTTCCCTGTCGCCCCCTCTGTGTATGGGAGTCACAGTAGGTACTTTCAAGCCCTGTGGCAAGGTGGCGGTCTCCATGAACTAATTGAAGAATCAAGCCAAGGGGGATGTCAGTAACCTTCCCAGAGAATTGAGGAGACCCGGATATATTCCATCCAAACCCGCAGCTTTATCCGTATCCAAACTGCAGAGAGTCTTTTACACATCCTCCAGCTGAAAAGTGAGTTCCTCCATCATTGTGCATTCTACTGTCTGGTGAGTGCGCGGCAAGACGCCCTCGTCCTTTGTGTTTACACTATTCAATTCAGTTCAGTTCAATTAGCATAGGACAGAGAATAGCCACGGTCAATCCAGTGTCTAGAATTCCTTCAGTGGTATGCGGTCAAGCATGGCACCCACCACTGCGAAAAATAGTCCGTAACTCTGGAAGTGCTCACATAAAGCGATGGCCTTGTAACGACCAAAACGTGAGTGTCCTGGTCCGAGCGAAGTAAAGCACTCTTCTGTGTTCATTCGATCAAATGATCCTTTGCTCGTTCTGAATAGCGGTAACCAAACATTAGCGCAGCGCGTAGCTCAAATTATCAAAAAACAAGTCAATCCAAATAGGATTTACGGTAATATTTTGGCAATAATAAAAAACACATAAGGCCGTCATACCGCTGATAGTGAGCCTGATTCACTCTTCAGCTAAAATGTTACAAATATTCACAGAAAATATCTGCAGTGAAAGTAAATTAAAAAATGAGTGAGTTGACTTACCTTTCAGATAATCCTGGGCTAATACGGAAATTGCGCACGCTTCAACAGATCAGGTAAAATAATCTTGAGCATTACAGCCAAAGGAGTTTCAATGTAATTGAAAGCAACGATTAGCCCAACAAAGAGCGTCCAATAAAAAATTTGGTTGTAATAAAACAAGAAAAAGCAACGAATCCCATTTACATATAAACACAGTGCACTTGAAGCTTTTGTCTAATAGATATGAATCACCTTAAAAAAGTGAAATATATGGTTCAGAGTAGAAAATTCATCGACATAAAAACCACTGTCAGAAACAATGCACGATGGAATGTCGAAGAAAGATGAGAAAATGCAAGATAATTGAGAGGGATTTTTGGTCCTTTTGACTGTTACAGGCCTTTTATGAGTTAGTCGTGGCTGGAGTGCCGTCCTTCTGTCTAATACAGCCAACTGCTTTCTTTGTAGCCGCCTTAAACTGGACGTACCCAAAATAGATCTTTAGGGAACTCCTGACTTGCTTCCCCAGAGGAGTTCCAAAAGCTCTTTTGGCGTTCAGGAGGATAAGGTTGAAGGACTTTTACTCCTGCAAGTACTGGTGGTGCCTTACATGCCCACTTGTGGCACACAGTCTCTTCCATGCAGCCCGCTTTATAACCAGAGCCTTTTTCATTCAGCTGAACTACCAAGATGGGTAGTCCATGTGTGACGGTATTCAAAAGCTTTCGTACACACTACTTCCTCATTCCATTATCTTCATTTTCTTATCTCTTCTTTCTCTTTTATGAACTCAACATTTAACAGTTGTTTTAACCGGCGTCCTCATTACCCGTTCAGTATCTTTGCGGTCTCGCTCCGTGATTTTCTCGATTGTTTGTTGTTCTGTAACTGGGATCTACGACGGCTTCGTAAGTCGCAAATATGTTTGATGTATGCCTATATTAGAAACGAAATTTCACCTGTCGTTCAGCTGTTTTCCTACGTGCTGGAAATTCGGTCAGTCAAGGTCGAGACATTGCGATTCGTATTGAACGTTGTTCGGATTGCCGTTACAGTTTGAAACCTTGGTCAAATTACGTTCGGTGAGCTCCTTTACGTTCTTCTTCTTTGTCTTCAACAGTTTGTTCCTAAATTGAATTTAATGTCGTGTCAACCTGGTCAATCAACCTAAGTCAGACTGTCCTCCTCCGGAGAGGAAGAAGGTGAAGAAAGCACCATCGTTATGGACTCGAGTGCTGCGTCACCTTTAGCGGGATCACACCGCAGCACGGGGTCTGCAATGCAAAAAAGCAGAAGTAGAACTACGGTTATTTAGGGATAGACATAGATTAGAATGTGAGGTAAAAGAAGCCGTCTTCCGACAACAACAAAGCAAGGCCGAGGCTCAGCTGACTCTTGCAGAGATTGAGTGCGACAGCGATGCAGAAGACGCAGCATTCAGATGCTCTAAGTCAAGCTACAAGAAAAGGCTTGAAACCTATCTACGAGGGAGTCTGCCCGAAATGAACTTTAGAGGGAGCGTGAGAGAAATACCTGCACCTAGGCATGACAGCCTTCACGGCTTAGAACTCCCGCGGCTAGAACTCATATCTTTCGATGAAAACGCTACAGAACATTGGCGATTCAAACGGCAGTTCGACTGTTTCTTTGCCAGACTCACTTGTGGGGAAGGTAGAAAACTGGCTTATCGGTTACACTATTTTGAGGGAGTATCTAGAGAGGCAATAGAACCGTGCATGCTAATGGCAGAGAAAGATGGGTATCATACAGCCAGGGGGATACTCGATAAATTATTCGATCGACCGCACGAAGCAGTCAGGGCTGTAGTGAAGGGCGTTCTGGCTAAGACATCAAAATTAAGTGGGAGAGGCGAGGGCCTGAGCGGGCTTAGTATTAAATTGCGAAGCTACCACACGGACCTAATGGAAGTGGGATGTACGTCTGAGTTGGACGCCATACCCGCGCTGGAGTCATTAGTTATACGATTGCTCAGACATTTACAATGTACGTGGGCCGAAGTGGCAGATAGGATTGTATCCAATGGCGGACGGTACCAGTTTATTGACCTTTGTGAAATTATAAAAGCAGAGTTGAGGATTCAGCACAACCCATTTGAAAGGCGTTCACCAGATACTAATCGCCCCCTAGACCCTCGGCGTAACACGCATATAAATGCCACTACAACTAGACAAACGTCAGAATCAATACATAACTTCCAGTGCCCGTTGTGTCGGAAATCACACCTCAAGTCGGATATGGTGGAGAGACGAAAATCTTTGGAGAAACAAAGCTTAAGCTTTGTTTTGAGTGCATTGTATATGGATACCTGGCGCGGGCATGTGAAGAAGATGGTAAATGCTTGGTTGATGGTTGCACCGGCAAGCATCATATCCGGCTTCACTTGTCGCGTAGGGATCAAGTTTCCGTGAATGTGCAAGCAATCACGGGGAATTCCTGTTTCGCGCCGAATGATATTACTTACCTCGGAATAGCCCCGGTAAAATAATGCACGGCGACAAATCGCGAAAGGTATATGCCTTGCTAGATAGCGGTTAGGATACCACAATAGTTAGTAAGGAAGTTTCCAAACTGTTAGGGCTAAGTAACCCGGGAGTACGAATGAACGTTCACTTCGTGGCTGGAGAGTGACATATAGTTAGTCAAAGGATATCATTCGAAGTTAGTCCCCTTAGGGATGATAAAAGCATTAACGTAAGCACTGCATACACCATGGACGATCTATTAATGCCAGGAGCTCATGTACTGGCTAAGAAACAAACGGCTCGAATAACTCACCTAAAGGGTATAGAAAGTGAGCATCTGATCAATACTAGGGCTCAGTTAATCATTGGTTGTGATGTCCCCCAAGCTCATTGGGTGATTATTGGTCGATACGGCGGGCCAAACGAGCTCTTTGCAATGGAAACTGCGTTGGAACGATTGATTATGGGACTGTCCTTGAGCGTAACAGCTTGTAAACAAATGTTTGCAATTACTCGGGAGAGTAAAACTAGCATCATGTTGGAGGATTTATATAACAACAGGTTTGAAGACCTCCACACGATGGCCATACATTACTCCGAGGAAGATCGTCGAGCGTTACAAATAGCAGAGGAATCAGTAAACCATGACGGAAAACGATTTAGCATCGGATTAGCGTGAAAAACCAAACCAGAGACCCTGCCGAACAACTACGAGCTAGTGTTTCGGAGGTTAGAATGCCTGAAACGCAGGTTTATACTAGATACTAATTTATTTAACAGGTACAATGGTTCATTGAACGACCACTTTCAAAAGGGCTATTTGTACCGCGTACCTGACTATCAACTGGAGGTCGCGTACAGACCTAGGTGGTACCTACCGAATCATCCGGTGGTAAACCAGAAGAAACCTGAAAAGGTTAGAATAGGCTTTGATTGTGCAGCCACCTATCAAGGGGTTTGTCTTAACCAACACTCATTATCAGGATGAAATACCATAGTTAATTTAGTTGGAGTACTGCTGCGCTTTCGCTTAGGCAAAGTAGCTGTAGCAGCAGACGTACAAGAGATGTTTTTCCAGTTAGAGTGCCTCAATGTGACTCGGGAACATTATGGTTCATATGGTGGCCTGATTGAAATCTCAAACAACAACCAAAGGAATATAGAATTTTAGTGCACCCATTTGGTGCCACCTCGTCGCCATCTTGTGCAAACTACGCCTTATGCCGCACGATCGAATTATTCACAGACAAAGGCAATGATCACATGAGATATCTAATTGGACGATATTTTTACGTCGACGACTGTTTGGCATCGTTTGACAATGCTGAGCAAGCAATGCTCCTCGCAAATCACTTAACAGTGGCGCTTTGCAATGGAGGTTTCTGGCTATGTCAGTGGTTGAGTAACTGCAGTGACGCCATAATAAATATTCCAGAGTGCGAAAGGCGGCTAGTTTTACACAGCTAAATATGAATCTAGATGGCTAACAGCGTACTTTAGGCATGAATTGGCTTGTTGTTGACGATGCCTTTGTCTATCCGTTTGAAGGAATCCAGAATCTATTCACTAAAAGAGCACTGCTATTGCATGCTGCTTTTCTGTCAGCGGACATTTGTGGCATTTGCACAGGATATCGATTACCAGCCGACAACCTCAACACACTTCAGCGTCGCCGCTGATCGTCCTCGACCGACTATTCAATGAGGTAGCACCACCTAATCACTGTCAACTATCAAGATAGTAGTTCTCGTATCCGCGACCTGAAGACGCCCCCAGTAGCACTCAGCTGTGCTATCTGTTGACAGTTTGTTGACTACAGAATTCTGGGTGCAACCAGTCAGAACCAATAAGGGATCAAATGGCACTGTCTCTGTCTCTTAGCTCCACCAAACGAACATACTCGGCATATTCTGGGAAATTTTGGCCTTGGTCAACGTTGCAAAATTGGTGAACGCTTAGTGACATTTGCTGACCTTAACCGGCTTGTCATGGCCAAAACTCGTTTTCAGCACCCCAGAAAACACCTACTTACGTGGTGCTTAAATGATGGTCGAACGGCACACCAGATTGATCATATTTTGGTGCGCTCTCACGGGCCTCTTTGATTAAAGACTGGCGCAAAAGCTGAAAACAAGAACTGTACAGACCATATACCTATACGTGCCCGCTTCAAGATCCACCTGGCCAATCGCCGGAAAATCCGTATACCGAGCAAATTCAACGTCGCGCTCTTGGAATGACTTGAGAATAAGCAGGCGCTGCTAGACACAACCGCTTGCAACAGCCGAGACGTTTCTGATGACTCAGTTGTCGACTTACAATGGTCCACACTGAAAGCGTTCATCAGAGAAGCGACGCTGAGCCAGTTAGGTGAGATTCTTCGCCACAAGAGAGTCTGGATCTCCCAACGTGCACTGCAGTTGTCCGCAAAGGCAGGAGATGCGCGACTGATCAATTCTCCTGAATTTTGTATTCTCCATCGTCAAGCCACACGCTCCACCAAGAGTGACCATAAACAAAAGTAGAAGGTGATTGCAGACAGCACGGAGGCTGCAACCGTCGCAGTGGACTTTGGAAAGGTATTCTGTTTAACTTGTGTCCCAGAAGGAAAGAGGCACATATCGGAACCACTGTTGCGCAGCACTATAGGCCAACTTATTCAGGGAACTGAGCAAAAACTACAAAAGAAGGGTTGGAAACTTCAATGGGNCTACTCAACCGACCTTTAAAGCAAGCTGGTTCTCTATAGGTGTAAAGCAGTTGGTAGACTTACGATATTGATTGTGACCCTCATAGTACGACAGAAGTTATCAATGCAGTCACTTCTCTGAAAAACGGGAAGGTCCCTGGAGAAGACGGGATACCACTATAGTTATTCAAAACTTGCTTACTAACTCTGATTGTTCCGCTGCTCTCCCTTTGCCATACTACTTGGCAAAGAAAAGCTTTTCCAAAAGACTGGACGGCTTCAATTTCAGTTCCGGTTCCAAAATCGAGTGACAGATCTAGATGCGAAAATTGCAGGGGTATTAGCCTAATTGATATTGCGGCCAAATTGTTTGCAGTGATACTGCTTAATTGCTTCGCAGTTGTCAGAGATACGCACACTCACCCAAACCAAGAGGGCTTTCGCCGCGGAAGAGGCTGTGTTGAACAAATCTTCACTCAGAGTAGGATTCTGGAACACTGCTGCAAGTTCCAACAGCCTACCACTAAATGTTTCATTGACTTCCACGCTGCGTTTGACCCCGTTGATAGAGAACCTTTGTGATGCATATTGCGGTTCGATGGAATGCCTAAGAAGTTCATCTGGCTTTTAAAGTCATTCAACTTAGGAACTTGGGGACGTGTCCATACCTATGGAGAAGAATCGGCTGAGTTTATCCTAGGCTCTGGAGTTGGGCAAGGTTGTCCCTTATCGCCGGTGTAATTCCGTAAATTGCATAATGTGACAAGCACGCATCAACCACTCAAGAGTGCAGCTTGGCTCAGGTACAGGATTGCAGGCCTCAAGTATTCGGTTGGGGTCGTTGTACTTGGAGACAGCATGGACAACCTCCAGCCTGTTGTCAATCGTATTAATCAATTTGCCCAGTCAATTCGGCTAGAGATCAGTACGGCAAAGACGAAGACATTTCGACCGAAACTTCTATCATGACAAAATCCCTCTCGATTGACGAGGAGCTTGGTGAAGCCACCGAAGCTTTCAAGTATCTCGGCACTACGATAAAACCGAATTGCCAGGCTAAGGATGAAATCCAACTCCCTGCAGATGGAGTTAGAAGGGCCTTCCTACAACTCCTCAAATCGTTGTGTAATCGATGGGCCCCTCAGATTTGATCTTGCTTCCTATGTCTATGGGTGTCATTGGTGTGATCGGACAGTCCCCATGCTCGAGCATACCCGCCAATATCCCTTCTCCGACATTTTCCATTCATAGGTCTGACGCTTAGGCTTGGTTCCCATTCCTAAGCATGGGGTTCTGTTGCTCGGGATCACCGCTGCTCGAATTAGTAACTAGGGTTGAGTTGCAGGGGAATGCTGGTGTTGCCAGCTGTGCACCGGAGTTCCCCTTTTGAATCAGCATCTTCACCCTGACGGTTACGATAGAGTCAGTGCAATTAGAACGTACTCATTTCAAAAACTTGTGGGCAGCATGGTGTGTGACTACTTTTGACGGTAATTTACTGGACCCTTGGTGGAACCGATCGTGGCACAGATCACAGCGTATGACCACAGCGCCAAAGAGCGAGCTTACGACACCCTAAACTTTAGGAATGTCAACAATTTTGTAACTCTAGGAAAACTTAGTGCACCCAGATGTCCCATGTGTCGTCTGAAGCACAAGCTATTAGTATGCGAGAAATTTGTGTCGTTAAATGTTTTGAACCGTTACGAATGAGCTAAGATGCATGGTGCGTGCGTTATCTGCTTCAATGGCTCACATCGTACGGGTGCTTGCAGGAATCGTAGCAGATGCAGTGAGAACGGGTGTCAAGGAAATCATCACACTCTTTCGCATTCCATACGAGAAATGCCCTTACCGGCACCTCAAAAACCCAGCGTATGCCTATTATCACAATCACCGAGCAAAAGGTTGCCTCTTGAGGTTACACCAATGGTGATATTGACACCTAGGGCTTAGTGAGGGTAATGGCACTCATCGACAATG
>UZAN01061320.1:0-10073 GCA_900618425.1 Echinostoma caproni
GGTATATATGCAGAGTTCGATTGCATACTCTGTGTTGACCATAGTGGCTCATCTTCTTCTCCCTTCCTCAAAATAGATCGAACCCCTGTCCACCTTAAATTTCATCACTAACCTTGTATGCATTGTGATTTTGGCAGCGATCAGTGAAGTTCGCTTCACGGTATTTCGCTGTACGATGATGATGATCGATTCATCGCTCCATTTTAATGTGATTCGCTTCCTTATCCCGGTTCGTTGATTCCCCTCCTAGGCTCACTCAATCAACGTTTTTGGGTTGGAGGACAACCAGCCAACCTCAATTCATCATCGCTTACTTACTCAAAAAGTACTTTTGTTCATTTACGGAGAAATTATATCTTGAAATGGTTTAGCTTATTTGGGCTGGACGGATTTTGAACAGACCCGATTCAATCGGTGAAGTTCATTTCTCGACCGGGGTTTTGATAAACCTGATCCAATCGGTGACGTGTGACAACTGAAGCACCAATCACTTTGTGAAATTCTAGTAAAATTTGATCGGTGAAATTCACTTGTAGTTACAACGCTTGCACTTGAAGTCCAAAACGACATATCGCTCTGGGTTTCCCCACTTAAGCTCATCAATATATTTTCCCTATTATACATCTTTTTTATGGAGTGAACAACAGACGCGATAAACCCCATATTGTTTCGCACAGTTTTTTCGTTAAATCGGTTTCATCATAATTGAAAAATCGTCCTAGGTTTTGCAACTTCACTTAAAACCGCTTGATAGACAGAACAGCTCTCCAAACAACCTACTTACACGATAAAATGACGTACCTGCTCTTGGTCTAACTATGTACGTTCCTGCAACTTGTCCCGGTAAAAACAGTTTTTTCTCAGCATCCAGTCGATCAATTGAATAAAATGCGTCCAAACTCTTCGGTCCACCATCGTCAAGGCAAACATAATTCCCAGGGATAAAGCCTTTTTCATGCGTACGAAGATTGATTGCTTCGATCCAAGCATTCAAATTCTTGCTCTTTACCAAAAAGAGATCATCCTTCAGGAAAGACAAATCACTTGGAAACAACGCCTTCATTGAATACAACGCTCGAACTTGATAGAACTTATTTGAATTATTTTCAGGTTCAGGTTCACTTGGGACCAACTCGATTTCCGGAGTGCACGGATTTGACTGGACAACGAAAACTGGACTTGTAGCCTCTTCATAACGTGCTACAACCGGCTTCTTTGATTTCGATTTGTGCAATCGACGCTTACGACGAATAGCGTTGCCCATGTTAAAACTCCAAAAAACCGATTTCTTCCAAGACCGTTGTTGTTGGAGTCGGCCTCTGGTGTGCACAAACAAACTTACCTGAAACGAGGAACACAAAGGGTTTTACAACCACAGTTACACTAACGTCATTATGGCTATTTAAATGCCTTACATTGTTGAGATAACTGCACTTAGGAATTCGTATTTTTTAGTTTAGATGGTGGTGGTGGCGCAGTAAAATAGTCACTGTCACCGGCGCGCTTTGAACTCCATGGTCCTAGGTTTGAGCCTCGCCACCACCGCCCGACTTTGGTGGTAGGGAGCTCTGTTGTCGTCCGTTTCAATACTACACTTATTCTATCGGGGCCGTATGTGGTTCCCCACTCCAAGTCCCGGGGCTTAGGTTTGCAGGTTACCACCACTGAACAGCATGTCCTCGTGACACTGCTGTTTATCACACTTAGATGTGTATCTAAAAATAATAATAATAAAGCAATATAAACGACTGTCATCATAATTACTATTCCTATAAAGCTTCATTTTTCGGGAAACCGGATTCCAAATTTTGTAGCATTTCTTTGTGAATAACCAATAAATGTCACTTGTAGAGCCCATAACTTCTCCTGAACAACCGCAAGCTAGGTGGGCCTCTTATTGCACAGAAGTGATTATAGCAAACGGAAGCGAAAACACAATCCAAAAAGGATACTGTATACGAAGTGGTAAAGGCAACATTCAAGCTAAAACAAGCTTGTGGATTCTGTGTTTAAAGATAAGGATGTTGTAAGTTGGAGGGAAGACCGAAAGGGGAGAGTGTTCCACAGTTGTGCTGTTCTTGGGAAACAGATGAATGAAAATTAGAAATGGAACACCTCGGGATATTCACTTGACTAGTCGCTTGTATACGAAATCTACGAAGAAAGGAGGAAGCCTCGTGCCTGAGAGAAAATAATGTAGGGGAAGTTTTGCTGGCATTATAGAGAACTTGCTTGCAATAGCCCCTAGCGGAAATGAGGCCAACATCTCAATTCAAAAAGATACTAATGGGTTTTTTCATCGCTCATGCTGAAGTTGGCAATGCGTGAACAGGAATAGGACAAAGAAGAGTGCGAGTTAGCGTCCTTGATGAATGCATGAATAGGATCTGAACTCGAATAAAGAAAGTCATCAAAGAACGTTATAACAGGTACAGAGAAAAGTACGGGACCTTGAGGGATACCCGGCATTCACATGGACGAAACGATGCACAATTTATCTACTCGAGGGGAGAGGTTGCGGCGGTGTTTGAGATATCTTACTATCCAGGTTCCGGAGGAAAACCAAGATTGGGTAGTTTAGCCAGTAAACCTGTGTGCCAGACACAATCGAAAGCTTTCGATTTTTCCAGTGAAACTATATGCATTTATCCATGTTTATCTAGTGCTGCTGACCATGTACGCAAAATGAGTGCCAGAATATCACCGGTAGATTGATGAAATCAGCAACCGTACTGACGATCGCTCAGCCTATTGTTTTGCTCCAGGTTACGGTGGAGTTGATCAGCAATGACTGATTCTATATCCCCCAAAATAACTAACGTGGAAGGGACTGGGTCTCCTTTACTCAATTCGTTAGAGCAGAGAGAAAAAAACTACTGCGAGGTGCTAACTTTTCTTTTACTTTCTTCAGTCGCTACAATGTAAAACAATTTGGTTTTGATGTGAGACATCTGGCACTGCCTCGATCTAAAGGTTGTCCCCGAGAAGTGCAGTTCTATATTACAATTGCTCTATACTAATAACCGAAGCCGAGTCCGAGCTTACGACACCTTTTTGCACGAGTTCACTACAGAAGGTGGGGTTCGACAGGGTTGCCGTCTCTATCCGTTTCTATTTAACTTTGTTATAGATTTTGATTATGGAAACAGCCCTATCCTCGTGTGAGAATAGCGGTATCTATTCAGTCCCAGGATGCAGACTATCTAATATGGAGTATACGGACGACATTGTGCTGCTATGCAAAGATGCAGGTAAGTTGCAAGCCTTTCTGGATAGCTTTATCGCCAGCGTAGCCATGTTTGGTATGCGTTTTGCACCTCCAAAGTGTAAAATGTTACTACAAGACTAGGTTGGTCCAGCACCCAATCTCAGTCTAACGGGGGAAGTAACAGAGAGAGAGAGAGAGAGTGAGTGGATAAGTTTTGTTATCTGGGCAGCTACATCTCACCCGGTGGACACATCACGGATACAGTGTCGGAGTGCATATAGAAGGCTTGTTTGGCATTTACCAACTTCAGATATTTGTGGCACCGTCGAGACATGGGTGTCTGTGAATGGTAGAGTGTATGCCGCGACAGTTCGGCCAATCCTGCTCTACAATTCAGAGACTTAGCCACTATGGGGACAGGATAAACATAGGCTGTCGGTATTCGAACATCGCTTGGTACGTTGCATTGCACGAGTCTGGTGGGGTAACCGGACCAGTAATGCTGAGGTTATGCTTAGAGTTTTAGGCAGTTGCGGTGGTCATGGTCATGGTCATCCATAGTTAGAGACATTGAGTGATATGGCTGGGTGTCGCAAACAGTGAAGCTGTTGCATCCACTGATCGTTCTCACAACACCAGTCTATATGGATTCTTCATCTTCCGCTGGAATTTGATTTCAACCTTCCAATCTTCATTCTACTCTTTTATCCAAATGGGGCACCAAACGACAGCAACCAAAACCGGCGCACGAAATTGCATGGTTAATATTTGTAAAAGCTGAAACTGTTCAGTGGTAGTAACACCAGCCTAAGCCCCGGGGATTGGAGTAGCGAACCACATAAGACCCCAATAGACCAGGCGTGGTATAGAAAAGGGCGACAGCAAATTTGCCTACCACCAAAGTTGGATGGTGGTGACCTTGCTCGAACGTCGGACCACAGGATCCAAAGAACCCCAATGACAGCAACTAAATCACTGTCACCTTTCTAGTGCGTCGGTATGATCACCAATTCACACCATTCAGCTGGAACTTCTTTCCTTCCCTATATTGAGCCCAGGAGTTTCGTTAACTCCAAAATCATGGCTGAACCTCCATCCTTAAAAGCTGATGGGAACAACCCATCTGGATCGGAAGCCTTATATCTTTTGAGATAGCTTATTTCCCGGTAAACCTTCATCTTAGATGGAGGACTGATTTCAACTGGCAGTATTTGCACCGTTGAAGCGGACCGGCTGAAATGTGCCTTAAAATGTTCTTTCCAACGTTCAAGATGGTGTTACTGAATTTGAATCAGTATGTCGTCTGATTCCTTAATTACCTCACTAACACCTATTTTTAGTGGACCTGTACTCCTAATTAAACAAAAAGATTGCAACTATTGCCAATAACCGCAGCCTTCTCCATCTCTCTCCACTTCGTTACCCACTGACGGGTCTCTGGACGCTCCCATACCAGTTCTTTGTTCACACTCTCGCGTTTGATTTACGCCCCACTGCCGTGTGGATCAGACGTTTGAGTCGAAGTCTACGGTTAGGTTTACCAATGAAAACCCATCAATTCCCGCTACCTTGCGGGTCAGAATATTGTGTCAAAGGCTTCAGTTAGGGTTACCAAAGAGAAACTCCTTCGACGGTAAGCTGTGCCTGGCCTCTACCCGTCGATTTTCAGACATGATTGATTCTACAGCTGTTTAAGCCATCCTGTGTAGTTTGCAGGTTCATGGAGGCACGCAATCCATTAAGGTGCATTCTCGTCGTCTTGCGCTGTAGCGACTGAAAAGATTAAAAATATGTTTAGATCTCTCAATATTCGTCTTTTCTCTCTCTGTTCTAACTAACTAGTTGGGTCTGAGTGATGGTCACACTTGAGGATGCAAATAGTTCTGGTGTTTTCGAATGAGGGACTGTCGAGGAAGGGATTGAAACACTTTAGCTAGCAGGTAACTCTCCAATAAGTTCAGTGAGAGGTCTGATTTTTGAGACCATTCGCATACCTTTAAGATATCACTCCGCAGGGAGTACAGGTCATCAGCGTAAAAAACTCCAGGGATTCTCTAACCTTGACGTTCTCTCCTGATGACGTGGGAGACCACAATTCTCGTTTGGTTTTTCTATTTTGCGTGCTATTCAAATGAAAAACAACAGAAGAGGTTAAAATTGTATGTCTCACTTTAAATTACACTTTTTACTTGACCACGTAGCATGACTGTCCCCTGAAAGTCCTCTGAGCATCCGTTGAATGAAACCCTCTACAGGACGCGCAGGGGACTGTAAAATGCTTTCTTTGCGAAACACAGTTCCGGGTAAAATTTTCAAACCCACTCTAAGAAACGCACCAATCCGGGAAACTTTCAACAATAATAAGGAAGGCTTATTCCCGCTTAGATTTCTTAAGAAGGAGCAATTATACTTTCTTCTATGTTCTAAAGTCTAGCCAATAGCCAGTTTCAACATAACCTATGCGTTGAAAGCGAGAAACCTAAGTGTCTCACTTCAAATGAAGTTTCAACGAATGAAAAACCCTAGAGGTGCAGAAACAAGTGACATCCACTAATAGCCAATAAAATGATAGAGGGGTAATGAACTAAGCCTTATAAAGAGCGGCTAGCTTCCCTGAATCTCTTTTCGATGAGGAGGAGAAGATTGAGCGAGGAACCCATAGAAACCTGCAAATGTATGAAGGGTTTCAGCAACATCAGTCCCCAAGAGCTTTTCCACCCTGCTACCGCGGATGGTTTGAAAGGTCACGAGCTGAAACTGAAAAAGCAAAGAGCTCGATTGAACATTAGACAGCACTTTTTCACAAACCTAATTGTGAACCATTGGAATAGGCTACCGGCGGAGGTCATATCTTGTGGCACTGTGATCTGCTTTGAGCACCGGTTAGACCAAATATGGTCAGATCTGTTCCCAGATCTTTACTAAGCTGCACCCCAGTTGGCAACAATGAAAGGGGTTACCGAGATGATACTGAATCCAGACATTTTCCTTTTTATCTTTTTTGCCTGTTTATTTGGTAAATTAAACCTGCATCGGTCAGCATACGTTTTGACTAGACTTCCTCTGCTCCACAGGAATGGTGTCATGGCCCTTCAAAATTAGTGGAGCATGACTCACTTAGGAGATGAAGTTACGGCACATGATTGCATTGTGACCAATAGCAAATTGCACGTTCACTTAGTACACACGAAAACCAAAGAGTCATTTTAACCTAAAACGTTACTCACAGGCATACCAAACGGGACATTTTTTGTTGCCGTGCCAAGACTCAAATCATAATAGAGGCCACGACGTAGCCACAATTTCAAAAAATTAGAACTGTATAGTCTTACTCAGCTAAACATCACGCGGTCTAAAGCGAGTGGTCACTATTCCCTAACCGCAAGAGCCAGCATAGATGCGGAACGCCATAGTGGTGTTTCCCTGTTGGACTCAAATTGAAAGATCAGCGGTCTATAGATAAAAAAAACTGGCCACTATGCCCAGACCGTAAGAAGCCAGCATAAACGTGGGATGCCATAGCCGTGTACTCCTGTTGGTCTCCAACTGACGTTCATGTGATGAACAAAACGAGGTAATTGAGACAATAGTTTTCACCAAACTTATCCTTTATGGGTTATCTTAAGAGGCCAAAGGAAAATTTAAGTTAGAAAAACACGATTAAAATAAATAAATAAACAAGAGAAAAGAAGGGAGAAAAAATAAAAGGTCTACTGCACACCGGACACGAAAAGTCTACCACGCATTCATACATTGTATACCATACAGCCTGCTCCCGAAGATACCTCAGTACACCACTCACCATTGCAACACACAAATGCATACAATAAACAAACATTGCACAAAAAGTGACTCAATGCTTCCCTTACTGGTCGGTGCTGACTGTGCTACAACTGCCGGTCTCTAANCTCTAATTTGAGTGCGAAAGTACTACAAGTTATTCCTCCCACCCCTCTCTCTGTGAACCTTATTGATATAACGCTAAGCAGTTTCACCTGAAGTAAACCCCTAGCATTTTTGCTCGCTGGAGTAGCTATCCAAAAATAGAGCTTGTAAACCAACCACCATAATCCACGGAAATCATTTCCACGTCGTAGAACCAGAGGAAGTCCCAAATCCTACTGGTATATGAACCTGGACGCACGTTAGGTGAAAGCCTGCTTTCTTCCTTAAACCTGACCCGACCTGACGAAATTTCGAAACGTCAGAGATATTCTCCAGGAACAAAAGCAGCGCGCATGTTGTTGCACTCGAGTGCAGCACTCTGAGTCCTGCCAGCAAAAATGTTCCCAGAGCGCGAAAATGGCACACGTTTTTCGCACTTTTACTCGAACTGAACGAGTGAACTTTTAGAATGGCAGTTTTGTAAACCGTAGAGAGCTTATTAGACTGAGATCGGCTCTTACATATAGGAAACCGGAGGCATTCTTACCTCTATACAAGGCGATTGTCCGACTGCATTTAGAGTATTTTATACAAGCCTGGGCTCCCTTTTTCAAAAAGAACGCCGCTTATCTCGAGGGGATACAAAGATTAGCCACAAGGATGATCGGAGGACAGCGAGGGAAGTTGTATAAGCATAGGCTGCAGGACCTGGGACTCTTACCCTTGGAAGGAAAAAGACTCCTAGGTGACTTCATAGAGACATTCATAATTATGAATAGCCTATTAGGGACGGATCAAACAGTGATCTTCGAGAGGATGCAAAGTAATATTCGGAGGCACATGTAAAAGCTGAAGAAAATGCGCAGGAGACTAGCGGTGCACTCAAACTTCTTCAGCAACAGGGTAGTCGACTCATGGAATAAGTTACTACAGGAGCTGGTGGANATAGGGAGCGTACATGCTTTCAAGAAGAAGCTCGATAAGTGATGGTTGAACTTATTTCCCGAAGTAGACGCGTAGGTTAAGGTCTGGAAACAGTGGTAAGTTTCTTTCATTTACTAACCACTCAACAGGGGAACGCTTCCGAATATGAGGTCTGTCACCTGAACAAGGTAAAAAGATATTTTTCTTCCTTTCTCTTCCCTCGAAGAGGCGGAGACAACTGGGACAAGGAGAAAACGTGAAGAACTACAATATAGAACACTCGCAGTGGTAGGGGTCAACACGTGGCTTACCACTGAAGGAACTCTGGACGTTCGATTGGCCGTGGCCATCTCGTGTCCTGCGAAAACTGACTGACCGACTGACTCAACCCGAATATCCCGGGATAGTCGCCATAACCCCTCAGATCAGGGGGATAATGACGAGTATCTCCAGTAGGGGATATGTAGCATTAATAGTTCACTTAGTGCATATTTCGTGACCTCCCAATCGGAAGATGTTTAGCCTAAGCTGTACAACAATTGTTTTATTATATTAAAACAATTGTTGCTTGAAGGCACAATACATTAAAAAACAATACAAACAAGAATTTTTGTTTGTGACTACGCACGTGTTTTCCATATGTTGCCGAAGCATTACGCATATATGCGTATAACTGAATTTATCATCATGTTGATGTATACATCAACATGATGATAACTTCAGTTATAACTGCAGATATATTTTCAAGCGGCCGTTTGAAGAAACGGACCGGTCCGTTAAATTTCAGTTCATTTCAGTTCTCCCAGGACGAATTGTGGCTGTTGCCAATCGCGCGTCCAGTTCCTTGTGTTGTCGGCGGTTTCGTTGGCTTCCAACACTTCGGGTCAATAGTAGTTTCTGAAAGGCAGAATTTTAGTTGCAGTATCAGATCCCTTATAGTATTTCGGAAAGTAAAGCCTAACGATTAACGTTAATGAAGATCAAAAATAATAAAGGACCTAACACCGATCCCTGTGGGACACCACTCGATACTACCTCAGGTTCGGTTGTATAATTTCCAACTCTCAGACTGAATGTGCGATAGCTGAGAAATTTTCTAATCCATTCTCTTGCTTTGCCTAGGATCCCCACTGTCTGCACTTTTAGATCCAGAAGCTGATGACTGACTGAGTCGAAAGCTTTGCTGAAATCTAGGTAGTAGTCTAGTCAGATTAATGCGACAGCTGTCCTGTGAGTCCGTTTCATGTAACTTTTATTTCATTATTATTCATATATATATATATATAGATATATACTACATGTACGTAGTATACTACGTACATATCCTTTGCACTATAGATACACCGAAAACTCAAAATTTGATGTCATTCCCTGAAGTTCTGTATGAAATGTCCAGGAATGGTAAAATCATTTTTCAAAAGACCATTACGGCTTGAATGTTACAAAATATATCCGAGAAGACGCGTCAAATCGATAACAACTTACGGGAAAGACGGTATTTTGAAACAGTCACCTATTTCAAGGTCAGGTGCAATGTTCAATGTCCAGTTTCCAGGCGGAGGAAGCTCGTTGGCTTGTAGTTTTGCCTGTTTCTTGATCTATACAATAAAGTCTGATGTTCGGAAATTTCTATTTTTAATTCGTTTGTTCTTGTAATCTGAAAGTGTAAGCCAAAAGAAAAGAAACAGTCCAGTCCAGTCGTCACAGGACGAATAATGGCCCTTGCCAATCGAGCGTCCAGATTATTGTGTTGTCGGCGGGTGTTCTTGGCTCCCAACACTGCGTTTTCTGAGTTTCTTTTAGCCAGGTTCTCTCAAGCGGGCTGGAAAAGAGAAAACAGAAGAGATGTCTTCTCGCCTCGTCGGTGAGAGACCTTACTTTTCTGAAACATACCAGTTTCAAGTGCAATTTAAAGCTCCAATGCCATAGTTCAGGACTAAAATTTACCCTGCTTTCGGTGATGATGCATTACCACCTAACCTCAGCGAAAATTTCTGACCAACACACATCCAGTGCCGCCTTGAAGTTATGCACACTGGTGCAGTTGACCACTACC
>UZAN01061332.1:0-10067 GCA_900618425.1 Echinostoma caproni
TAACAAACATCCCGATTATTTATAGAAAAGACCATAGGAATCGAAGACTTTTTTTCGGTTTTTCATTCTCAAGTTTCTACATTAATATACAATCACAAGGTAGCACCGAAAAGTCATGATTGATTAAATAAACCAAGGTGGGGGGGGCAGAGAGAGGTTACAGGTGGTAGCTATTCTGATCCATCATTCCGAACCCCGCAAACAAAAGCACATTACTCTCATATTGAGATTGCCGTGGTTCACTGGTCTGGTGTCATTGATCGTTGTTCGGAAAATCAAACAATGGCTGAACGATTGNAATCATGGTGAATTTTTTCCATGAAAACTCCCGCATTACAGCACAACGTTGCAGGTTATTACAACAGCAACTATTACTACCACCGCCACTACTATTAGCACTACTACTACTACTACTACTACTACTACTACACTGCAACACTTGGGTGACAGGTCCATGAAGGGATATTGATCAGTGATGTAAAGGTTTGAATATCTCCCAATCTTTTCTGTATTTGCAAGAATCAACCCTTCTTCCGCGTTCAGATTTATTGAGTCTCCACCAAGCACCTCTTCATGCGTGCACCAAACACACTACTCACAAATGTAAGTAGCACCGCGGTACACCACTGTTTTCGTGTGCAACATAATTGAATAACTACTTGATTATTTTGAGTGTATAAATGAAACTTCTCATCCTCGAGAGGGCTATCAAGTACCGTCGGGTAGTCAATGTGACCTAGTTTTCTGTCCATCCGGAGCGCTCCCGCACATCTCAGTTGTTTCTGATCGTGTTTACCGCACTGTCGCGTGGTACTAAAACTGTGACATGCATTCGAAATTTTGTTGTGTGATCGACTGACAGAAATGTTCAATTTCATTGAAATCTCTAATTTTGCTGCTCTAGGGCAGTGATATCAAGCCGGTCATATCAAGCGTCTGGGGGTAAGTTTCGATATTTTGGGACGTATACTTCGTAGATCAAATCATGTTTGCTGAGTCAGCATTGAAAGTGGTTTATTCACCATTGGTAGCAGACAAGTTATTCGTTGTGTTTTTATTCCACTTTACATGGTTTGCTTGCGTTATTTTTCGGTTAACCGCCTTTTTAACGAGTCACAATCGAGCATATTAGCACTGCATGTGAGCGTGCAAACTATTTTTTTTGTTCCGGCTTATGTCACCGTTGCACGTGATTTTTCTACCTNNNNCAAGTTTTATCTAATTCATAAGAGAAGACATTGAATTGCGATCGTCTTTGTGTGGTTATTATCTGTTTTGCAACCTTTTTAAGTTTATTTCCTCGAATTTTTGTTCAGTAGCACATCAACTCCCGAATTCATTGACAGGTCGTTTGTGGTATACCGCTCCGAGAAAAAAGATGGGTAAGATAACTGGGCTATTGGTGGAATGTTGTCCGAATAAAATGGTACTAATACCATAACTACCACTACTACTACTTCTACTACTACTACTACTACTACTACTACTACTACTACTACTACTACTACTACTAATACTACTACCCTAAACACTGCTGCCATCAACCTGTAAAGCACGATAGGTGGTTGATTCCAACGACTTCTCTATAACCGTTTGAGAGGAAAAACTCGTTCAGTTTATTGAATCTCATGCGCTTTTTTAATTTTGTGCAAAAGCCAACGAGGTTTGGAGTCAACCAGTTACCGTTGATTTTGGACTTAGTGTTAGCTAATGAGGTATTAATTGTGGAAACAATTTCCACTGTAACTTCATTAGGACGTGATGATCATGCCATGTTGACGTTCAAATACATTTTCTATTCTTCCGTACCGCATATTTCAACGGTTAGCTCCTGTATATTTTGTTGTTTACAATAAACATACGATTTTGGCGACAAACTTCCAATGGAACTTTCCCAACGAATAGAGTGTGACCCCTTGGTATCCTGGGAAGAATTTACAAATCACCTGACGGAAACGGGGAAAGGCGTGACCCAGAGCAAACACATTACCTACAAAAATCAGTGATTCGAAATCGAAGTGGATTTCACAGAGGAATATATCATGGATAGCTTATAAACGATATACTGGCAACAGCACATGGTATACCTACTGTTTACTCCGAAACCACTACGCTAAATTGGCACGAGAGGACAAGTTGATGTACCAATAAATGCCGATGCCAAAGTTTATATCCAATTCCAAGCTGTCTTAAAAACACATAAATAAATACCTCCCGAAACGGCAGTCTGGCGTTCCAACGCTAAAACTGTCAGAACGTATCCAAGTCAGAAAATAGGAGGCAGCTGAAATGGTAAAAAACCAGTATGCTCAAGTGTTTGTTGCCCATGCCAACACCGGTTCATGACTGGCTATTTTAATCAAAGACATACAATATACAACGTTAACCCCAAATGACTTTTCTCCAGAAATCAAAGCATCGGAACTACAGTGTTTGAAAAGCAATTCATCTCCGGGGTAGATAACATCCATCCGCAAACCCGTATCAATCTGGCAAGCAACACAGCTCAACTATTAAACGAACTATTACAGCATATATTCAACAAAGCTGTGCTCCCCTAAACAGGGAGACAAGGAATAATTTCTGTAGTATACAACGGTGGCTGTCTTAGTGATCCAGTTAATTACCGCTCGTTACTCTCCTCCCCGTATGACCCAAAGTCATGGAATCCATTGCTGCAAACAATATGATGAATCACTTGGAAAAATACGTTTTATCCTCGATGTATGATGAGTTTCGTTGCAGTCGATCGTGTACTACAAACCTGCTTCTGGTCCGAGAAGAGTGGACAAAGACAGTTGATCAGTTAAACTGTGAACATAGTGCACCTTGACTTCTGCAAGGCATTCGGCCGAGTTGACCACAGAATACTGCCGAGGAAAATATACAAACACAGAATTCGTGGATTTGTACTGGGTTGGACAGAAGAGCTTCTTCCACAACGTACCGTGGCAGTTCGGGTTTCTGGGTCACTTTCTGATTCCATCAGTGTAGTCCGAGGAGTTTCACAGGGTTCCGTGCTTCGTCCTCAACTTTTTCTTGTTTTTTATAAACGATCTAATGGACATTCTGGCGCCACAAACGTTCATGTTTGCAGACAATGCAAAACTATGGGAAACCGTGACTAAACCCGAGGACTGGCTGGCAGTTCATGGAGCACTTACTGATGCTTATCAATGGTCGATCGAAAACGACATGAAACTTAACGCATCAAAATGATCGGTCTTATGCCTTCACCAGAAAACTCGGTTTCCCTATTTCTTGGGAGATCAACAACTTCGGTATGCCTCAAATGAGAAGGATCTCGGTGTCATGGTTCAAGATTATCTAAGTTGTTCTTTAAAATGTTCCCAGGCGTCGTCCACCGCTGTAAGACATGTTGGTTTGCTGAAACGAGTATTTGACAAAGCTATGGTGTTTCCACGGTTGTTATCAGCCTACATTCGGCCCCACATGGAGTAGGCAATTCAAGCGTTGAATCCATGGCTGCAGAGCGATAGGAAGATTCTGGAACAGCTATAAATAATGGCCACCAACATGGTCAGCGGACTAAATTCCAAGAATTATGTTGAAAGACTTGAATCATTGAGGCTGTAATCCACATAGTATCGTCAAACTCAAGGGACTTGATTTTGGTGTATTAAATAATGCAGAATCCTGAACACCCATGTCGTTCACTGTTCTCCTTGTCGTCCAACACTCACCTGAGGGGGCACTCGTTCAAATTAATGCTCCAAAAATTTCTACTAGAACGCTGACATCATTCATTTGCACTCAGAATGTGCACTATTTGAAATTGTCTAACACATTGTTTCGGTGCCCACAATTGACTTTTTTCAGCACAAACTGGATGAAACTTTGGAAGTCTTTAATTTCAACATCCATAACAGAGCACGAAATAAGCGTAATCTGTGACACTCCTCATCTTTCGATGAATCGCAAATCAATCCATTTGTACTAAACCCTATGGGACAAGAAGAACAACCGCTTGTAAGTGCTTCCCATAATAAAATTTTGACTCCGAATTTGAGTTTCTGGTACCACTAGGCTCGTCACAGAACACAGGAAAGAAAAAAAACTTCTTTTGGGCGTCGAATCAACTTATAAACACAGCNACCCCCCCCCCCCCCAATGCACACTTCGGACAATAAATTCCCTGTGGACAAGGAAATTCCAAGCGACCTGCAAGACAGGCATGAACTAAATAGGTTCCAGCGAGAGACATGCACACGACTCACATTCAATCCAAAATGGTGACGACGAGTTCAACGGGACTAGTGTTACACCAAAACCATCACTAAAATGTCTACTAGTGTTATAATTCCAAAAGGCGGTGCTGGTCGAGGATATTCGTTTATTAGGAATTACAGATGAGAGATCAGTAATTCTGCATACATAACACAAAAACGTAATGAGAAGCATACCATTACCGTTCCAGTTCACACAACGGGTGTTGCATGTAGGGATCAATAGTTATTCTTTGAGACTCAGCAAATTGCCCTTGGTGATCTTGTTGATTTTTTATCGTTGAAATCAATCACTACTCACAAGTGAGTAGTATCTCATAACACTAGGATCGGTAGTTACAAAAGGCTGCAAAAACGTTCACTCACAGATAACCGTCATTTCGTTCTAATTAAATTTGTGATACAAACGGACCAGTTGCACGGGTATGGTCAAGTGTTTTTGCGTTCTATCTGGAATGAGGTGGCCAGTTCGATCCTCAGTTGGGTGGGTGGATTCGCACTGTTACCGATCAGACCGGACAAGTTTGTATTATCTGTATCCCATCTGTATCCCAGCCTGACAGTTCCCCCAGTTCAGCATAATCGCTTGTTCCGATCTTACCATTAGAAACTACCTACGGGAATCAATGCCGACGAACGCATGTCTACATTTACCAGTAACAATGACAGGCACTACAAAGCGACCGGTAAATTCCTTATTTTCATCATTCTCCTGCTCGTTTTTATCATTCATTCAAATCCAAGTAGATCAGAAATACATTTTGGTTTAGTTGTTTGTGTGAATTTTCAACGCACATCACAGAAAACAGTATACCAAATTAGTTTTATTTTATTAATTCACGATCAATTATTCTCTGTTTTTCACTTTTCCATTATATTGAGCGGATTTCGTGCAAGTAGGAATATGTAAGGTCAATTAATGATAAAACTAAATTGAAATGACCTCTCACTTGTGCACTGATCGCTTAATAGCGGATCCAGACCAAGATTCAGATTCAGTTCACGGTTGTACTTCACAATCAGAATCAATCAATCAATAACCACTTCAAACTTCCCGACAGTTCCGGATCACTGAGCGTTTTACCGGTTAACCGGTTTTTCCTTCAAATAGAGAATATTTTTAACCTGGTGATTCGGTCTTTTTGTGCGCATAATTCGAGTGCAAGATGTTGAACAACTTTCACCTCAGTGGGGGCTAGTCAGTGTTTAAGCGCACTACCACAGAAGTGTTGGAAGGCAAAAAAAATAAACTAGATTCAAAGATTCAAAGATTTATTATGGGAATAACTTACAAGCTCATACTTTTCTGATCCCATAGGTTCGTGCGGTGGATTAAGAAAAACAGTGATACATACATAGAGTTCCGATTCTTGTCTGACTTGATGGTCTACATTCAGTCAATAACCAAAAATGATGCCTCCCCGTGTTACCCGAGGCCCTTTATTCTAATCACACAGGAAAGTGTTCCTTCATCCGTTGTGGTCGGTGTCTTCTCCCATACGGTCGGTGTATAATCCCATCACTGTTACCAACACTCCAATCGAGGTCAATTTCACCCAGAGACAGACACGTAGCCATCTAATACATAGGTCATTCCCCATCTTTTTCTTTCTTACTCTCGCTCTCTCTTTTGACCGAGTGAGAAAATTTATTTTCACTAAAAATAGTCACTCATATAATTTGTACAGACAGGATTATGAAACTGTGAAGACGATTGTTCGCTTACGGAATTTCGTTTGAAAGTATAGCATTTCGCAAATTGTCTTGTCTTTTGATTAGGTTAACTATAACGACAATCATTCAGTATGTGACTAGAATCTATCCATGCTTGTGTCTAAGGTTCGAACGAGGCAACGTTTTAGACTATCGATTTAAAGAGATTTTCTACGGGAGCACCGGTAATGGGGAAGTGTCGGTCACCGGAAGTTTGACAACTGGATGCGCGCGCACACACACACACACACACACTCAAACAGAAATCTCAAACGCTCTGTTATTACCGATCTAGATCTTGATGTGTTTGCCATTCCAAACAATTTACCATTTCAGTCCACTTCAGTTCAGTTTGCACCGAACGAATATGGCTCCGGCCAATCGAGCCCCCAGTTCATTGTGTGGTCATGACTGCGTACAAATGATTTATTCTGTGATCTTCCCAATCTAGTGCTCTGTGCAAGTTCAACTGATGATCACGAATGATGTCCATAACAGTTGCATTGGATTACACATTTCACTGAAAAAACCACACCACGTGCTGTCTATCTTTTGTGCATTCGCTTTCAGAGTGATTTCTAGGAAGTTTTATCCGAGAAAAGATTCGTGTGGATATGTATGATTTCATTTTTGTTCAACTATATATCGGTTTCAATACTGACGCTAATCCTGTTCAGAAAAATTTCAGTTTTATGTCTGAAGATCAGTACGATCATTCGGAATCGCGAGTATGAGCGTCATTGAAGATGCAGAAATACATGAACACTGAGATTGACAATTGTTCCCACAATTCACAGAGTGGGATCTAGAAGAGATTGAAGAGATTTTATGCATGAAGTACGGCGAATCGTTGGCGTGAAACTGAGGGAGTAGGATGAGGCGGGAGCGAGTCAGGTTTCTGGATTTATCAAAATTATTTCTGTAAATAGATACAATCCAGATGTCCTAGAGCGCCCGTTTTCTCGGGTTATTTTCGCACATCGCACAGTTTGTCAACCTAGTTGCGAATACCAGATTTGAAATCCAACACATGTCAACCGACGAGTAAAGTAGTCCTCCAGAACGGGTTTGAATAAATGAGCCCAAGTTCCTGACAGCCTCCGTGATAATAGATCTGTTAGATGTGTCAGCAAAAGGTTCTCTTCACCATGATGACACCTGTCAATCATAAACAGTCTCACTGAAAGCCCACAATTCGTTGTCCAACAATCGGTTGACCTGTAAAGTTAGTTAACCAGGACCGGAGACAGAACAATCCCATGCTGTTTGACACGCGATTCAAAGGAATGAAAATTAATTAGGTCAAGTCTGTAGTGTTTTACTCGATATTGACAATGTACCGTGAAAAAAACGGGAGCAGTATGCTCTCAGCTCTTATCCACACTAGGATTGATTTTCAGCAACAGTATATTTGTGGAGCAAACAAGACAATTGATCTTAGAGTTCATACGAATATCAAAATCAAAGTCAAAGTTTTACTATGGACAATACTTACAAGCAGATGTTTTTTTTGTTCCGTATGGTGTTTACACGAATTGAACTGTAACAATGATGAGTAAAATTCCATATGTTATGTGTGCTTATGGATATTGGAATGGAATGTGTGTTAATGATTCGTCAATTTTTACCTTGAAAGGATCCATCGTCGAGGCACAAACAACATAAGACGGTAAGGAATTCCAGACAGTGCACACTGACTGCGAACGAATGACGTCGTCAGTCCAGTCGAGATTTTTGGAGTAGTAACTTGAATGGATATCCCAGTAGATGAACGCTTGATGACAACGTCAAAATTGGGCGACAAGGCTGGTTTGGGTTGTGTAATATTTGGTACACTAAAATCAAGTCTCCTCGAATCCGAGGATGCTGAGCAAAGTATAGACCCAATGACTGCAGTTTCCACATGTATATATCACAATAGAGTCCTTTGGCCATCGTGGCAAGCTTTTGTGGACGTTCCAAAATCTTACGATCTCGTTGTACCTATGGATTCCAAATTTGTATGGCATACTCACTATGCCGCCGGATGTATGCTGACAGCAAACATGGGAATAAGGATCGTTCAAAACGACCAAAAACACGTTTAAGTAGATCAACATGTTTGAGTGCTGTCGGTGACGCCCTGGCACAGCTAATAGCACAGCTCAGATCTTCATGGAGTGTAACACGCAAGTCCTTTTCTGTTGATGCATGGGGCAGTAATTCGTTTCCGAGAAAATAAGGAAACCGACCATGATGAGATCATTTTGCACTTGGAGACGTTAAATTGGATGTCATTCTCAATAAATCTTTTGTGAGCTACATTCAGTGTTCCTTGAAGTTCCAGTGAACCTTCACTTTCTGTCACTATCTTCCAGATTTTGACGTCTGCAAACNTGCAAACACCAATGTTTGGGGTCCTAGGACATTTGGTCAGTCGTTTATGAACAAGAGAAAAAATCAAGGACCATGTACAGAACCCTAGGACACTCCGCGGGAAATGGCGATAGGAGCGGACAGTGAATTAGAGACTTGAAACCACATGGTCCGTTTTTGGAGAAACGCAGCAATTCAATCAAGGGTGAGGTCTCCGATAACAAAACTGTACAGTTTACGAAGCAGTATCTTGTGGTTCACCCGATCGAATGCTTTGGAGAAGTCCAGGTAAGCCATATCAATTGCATCGCCTTTGTCTACTGCCTTTGTTCATTCATCGCTGCTTAAAGAAAGCCAACGGGGAAAAATGTGATGAATAACTTCCTGTGAATACGCGGTAAACGATAATATTTCAATAAGACAACAATCACATTCTCTAACCCAAGCCGTGTATAGTTCATTGGTCCATATGTTTTTTAGGCAAAATCGGCTTTACAAATTCACAGAAGCGATATATGCATACCAAACAACTCCCCGAGCTCTAACATGAGATTCGCATTGCTCAATTCACCTCGGGAATGCAAGTATAAAAACTAACAGACAAGAAATTGCTGGATACCTGACCAGCCGCAAGGTCCTCGAAACCGGTCGTATGCTTTGAAGAATTTTAGTCCAATCATTCATATACTACTCATTATGAACAGACTGAAAATCGACCCTAGCCTCAAGTTGGCTGTGATTAGACGCGTCAAACTCACTGCACCTAAAACAGATTCTTCGCAACGATTCTTCAAGGCTTTTTCATCCCCAAATCAATTCCCCATGCTGCAAATTATACAGGTGTTGACTAAACTCATACAATATCACTCTCAATTTGGAAATCCATTTCAGTTTGCAATATCATACTCGTGTATTGATGTTTATGAGTAAAGTGTATTTTTTTTCCGGACTCTGTCTCTAACATCTATTTTCTTAGTTTTTTCCATCACTATTTGAATTTGCGCGACCTTGAGTGTTACGATAAAATTTGCAATAGTTCTAAAGTTACGGTTCAGATTTGAAAAATATATTTTCTGCAAAGCATCAAGGAAATTCCTTCTTTCTAACGAATGATATCTGTTTCATCAGAGTGATTATTAATCTCAACACACTTATTCTACATGGCTTTTCTCTTTGGATTCAGTAGATAGATAAATAGACCAATCAATGAAAATATTCTAGCTTTATTGAATTGATAAATTGTTTGGCTACCAACTCCCCACGCATTATCCCTAATAGTGAAACATCCGAAAATATTTAGATGGTAAATGTTTGGATTAGTCCATTTGGTTTTTCACAGGCATCAGGCACCCACTGTTGATGATGATGTTCAGTGTGGGTTTCATTCTTTGGGAGATCGTTAATTTCGAAAATATATTCCATTAAATAAACAATCTGACCTTCGAAAAATGATCCTGAGGTGTGCGGCTCGTTGAGTAAGCTTCTTGTACGGTCCCCATAGCGAAACAATTGTTCTTTCACCATCAATGCCAAAGAAATAACACATTCCCAAAAAGCATAAAGTGTCACCCACTCGTCAGCTCCGAAGGTGCCAGAATCATCGCACTTGCCTACTGCAAACGAATGCATCACGAACTGATCAATGACGCCCACCGACGAAAATCCGTATAAGACTACCAATGTGAGCACTTCATAAGCGAAGTAAGCAAATTTCTGGACACAGATTGGATCGAACGAATAAAGAACGTCATA
>UZAN01061356.1:0-10051 GCA_900618425.1 Echinostoma caproni
CGACATAACTATTGATCCTTATTCCAAAATGGTTTCTAACCATAATTTATGTTGTCGTATGTTGTCGATATTCTCGAATTGATCCTCTTCAGCGGTAACTGATGGTGATGTGGTCGATCTGGGTCCAGCGCTGCGAAGAGATTTGTGGTTTCCATGTTAGGCGGTGTCGTTTTTTGTGCTAGAACTTCGTGGTTGATAAGAACGAGTCATTGTCTGTGCAGAGTTGCAGTAGGCGATCTCCGTTGTCCGTTCGGTTGGCTGGGATTGCATGTTGTCCGCCAAAAAGACTTCTGATTCGTCCCGGGTTCCCGTCTTCATAACCCTGCACTGTGTGCTCAGAAACAATTTGTACGAGCACTCAAGCCCCCTCCCCTCCCCGTAGGCCAGAATGTCGTCAACTGACCCACTGGTTCTTAGAACATCGGCACCGACAGTACTCAGAGCCACGAACCGTGTCTCAAACGCTTGAGGTGTGTAAATTATCCAGAAGAAAATGTGAATGCTTCAGCATTTGCATTTTGACTACTATGAGTATCCAAGTAGTCTGAATATAGATGGCCTAACCCCTTGACTGCTCTACAATGAATGACTGTCAAACGAAAGACCACCAAAATTGAACGGTAATTTAATTGGTAACTTTTTTCTACTGTTCTGTTTTCTGTGATCTCAACTGTAAACTTCTGTTTTCGTTCGACTTTATCACATTTTGACATGTCATACTTTCCCGAGACGTTTGAAATGTTTTACGCTACCTACACGTAACCTAATCGTAAGTCTGTTTTTTTTAATNATTATCGATTGTTACCTCTTAGGATTGAATCAAGATTTACTTAGAAATAAACTCTTCCAGCACTCACTGTGTTTTCTATGTCTGCCCAAGCCGTGCTTGAGGCTAGATTGACAATTTCCAGTTTACCGCCGCCGCCGTTACCCACCCGTTTCTACACTAGTCACTAGTCAACAATCAGTAGTCAAAGCTTGTAAGGCTGTTGGCGAGTCCCAATCAGTTGCACTGTCCACAGCAAGATGACTGAATATCAATTCCATTCTCCTTGTTTCGGAAGCTCTCGGATGAATCTCACCTACCTCAACGAAAGTAGATTCGCAACTCTTGTGTCTTGTGTCCCACGGAGTGATGGCTCAACGATGATGTCATCGATTCCGTGGTCCAAATAGATAATGTCATCTGATTCAGACAGGATAGAAAACGGTACAGAAAAAAAATTGGGATCAATTATATCAACGGGAAATGGTGTCATACGTTCAGAGAACTTTTCAATTATTCTCAAAATGATAATGGGTGATTGACTGACACCTGTCAACCCATTTTATGTGCTGGCATTTTATTGTCACCCCAAATTTATACTTGCAATTCATTGTGGATTACCATATAGAATTTTATTATATGATCACTTTGTACCGGGCATTAACCTAACACTTGCCAATAGCTCGTACTTAATATCTGGTATCTTTACTCACGCTTCTGTGTGCGCTTTATTCTACCTAAACCTCAATAGCCTTATAATTGAACACACTTGAAGGTTCTCCCATATACATTACATAATCACGCATCGCGTTGTTACATGCTAATAAA
Source organism: Echinostoma caproni (assembly GCA_900618425.1). Lineage (NCBI taxonomy): Eukaryota > Metazoa > Platyhelminthes > Trematoda > Plagiorchiida > Echinostomatidae > Echinostoma > Echinostoma caproni. Next base: position 1,595 of record UZAN01061356.1, read on the forward strand.
ACTTTTCACCCCGGGGCACCAACATTCACAACCTGATCCTGGTCAGATCATATTCCGGACATTTTTCGTTTGCTTGATGTAAATACATCATGTTCCATCAGCAAAACCTCACTCCGGATACTATTGCTATACTAAGAAAGTCTCTCAAAGTACCCATTCATTGGTAGTCCTAATTACTACACAATCCAACCAGGTCTGGCAGTGCTCTCGGACTCGTCCAGATAAACGCACGCTCGTGAGGTAAATACACCCTGTCGATACTCTTAAAAGTCCTTCAGCACCACTTGACCTGGTTGAATAGTGGAGTGATAAATACCATCAACAGCTCGATCGTTTCACACCTAGTGGAATCAAACCACGTGGTTAGTGTGACCGAGACGTTTCGATCCCAGTACTCAGTTCGCAGCCGTCAATCGGAGAGGATAAGGAGTCGCATTCTAGCCGCAGAGGGAGAAATCGGAATCCGCTTACATAATCCCCTCTGTGCTCGCAAAACAATTTGTAAGAACACTTGGTCTTTCATGGCCACCCTCCCCCCCCATCCACACCTAATGACCTGAACCAGTGCGGATGTGTGACGACTAAGAGGTGAACAACAGCCATTGTTATTTACCTGAGTTCACTAAACATCTCGAATTCGGTTGAGCCAATTACCTCCATTGAAATGTACAAACACATGTTTTATCTCAGGATACAGACCGCACCGGGTCCAGCCAACTTAAGTCCCACACTTCCGAAACACAATGCTGAGCCACTTTCTTACAAGTGTGCACACAACTAGTCTTCGGCCGAGTTGCACACTATTCCGTTTCACTGACTGTTGGTGAGAATTGCACTCATCCCAAAATGATTGAAAAAGGACCCATTCGCAAAACGTTTCAAGTCATTTACTGTTCAGATCATTTGATGGAACGAACTGCTCTAGATCGCTCTCTGTTAGGTCTCACCATTCGCGATGGCATTTGTCAGTTTACATAGAAACATAACCACTCCACACTGGATGCCATGTCTTCTATAGTTCATTTCGTATGCAAGTCCCTAAACGAAAATGCCAAGATGTGCACTATGCCACACTGAATCGTCCCCATGGCTGGTTTTATTTACCTAAACTGTTGCCCGCAAGCTAAGAGTTCTCACATTACAGGTAATGAAGATTGCGTCACTTTTATTCAGATTTGTTGATGATGAGAGAGTCTGTTTAACAATGTGTTCTCTATATACCCTACTACTACTCCGCCATGATTTTCCGTGGTATGCTGAAGGCTGATATCAAGCTGGTGAGTTGTAGTTTCTCCATCATCGTCCGTCTTTCTACCGTTCCATTATCTCTTCTGATAGACAATATCCGGCATGGTGCTGTAAAGGCTTGCTTGAAATTCCTTGACATAAACCTGTATAAACCTGATTGAATAAAACCAAAAAGGAATTGTTTGGATGTTTAATATTTTGGCACATTTATCTAGCGCTTACTTACATACTGACCATCAAAAATGCAACATTTCATGCCTATTTCATACAACATGTGTCCACGGGCTATCCACATCTATCCGTTTTGCCGGATATTTTTGCCTGCGAGCAAAATAAAATTTATTCCACAAACTGAACTAATCCGATGCAGATGAAAACCACTCTATTGTTGTTGTTGTTGGCTAAGCAATCACCAGTTGTCACAAGAACTCCTTGTAAAATTCGGTTCCATCTAAACTTATCAGTCTGCCATACTGCTTCGGTACACGATAGTGCCCAGTTCATCGTTGTTGGGTTGACGTGAACAACTCAATTACAGTTGTCCTCGGTTCGGTCCTCAGTTGAGTCGATGAGGTGCACTGTTATTGAGATCGCACTCAATGTGCTTTGTTTCTTAAAGTTTAGTTTACTCTTTCTCTGTGCAATTTAGAATAATTGAACTCAAGAACTTGTGAGGATACCCTGCAATAATCGACACAGGGCTCTCTAACATTTCAAGAAACAACTAATGCATTGTATCAATAGTCTAAGTAAAATAAGATTGGATTTATTGTTTCTATACTCAAAGTCCTATCCCTACACCACAAGAGAAAATCCTCGTAATTCCTCTGGAATCAGTAAATAATACATACCTAAAGAGAGGAATTTTGATGCTAACCTACATTCAACGGTTTCACAGTCATCATGTCTGCGGTGAAACTGACAATTCAACAGTATTTTATTGCCCGAAGTTCGATTTAGCAAGACATAGTACTGCGTGTATAGATTTGGATGTTTGATGTGCATTTTTATCAGTGAGATATTCTTCCACGCTCCTAATCCATTTATTCGTAGCTTCATGAGATACCATTTGTCCTCACCGCTTAACAAATATCAAATTTCTCCGACGCGGCATAACATAGTTCTGATCGGAAGAATTTACCTTTACACGTGCTGGATCTGAATAATTAGGCATCCATCCAGGAACTACTATTAATAATATCTGGATTTGACTTGACTCGACGTGTATCTAAGACTCAAATTGTTTGAGTACGTTGAGACATTAGTTAGCAAGTTTCCACGGCATCCAAACGGAACAAAAAAACTGGGGGTAGGCGAATGGACTTCGTATTGAAGCAACGGAAAACGCTAACAAATTCAGGGTCTTTTTGTGGAACCGTGACTTGACTGTTTCAACCGATCGGTTTCGTTTTGTATAACCCAATAAATCTGTAACCCTTGTCCAAAATCCTTGTTCCAGTTTGGCAGTGACCTTGTGGATTTTTAACACTCATACTGTTCTTCGTTCCACGGCCGGTGTACAAACTTTGAATCGGAATTAGATATTGCGGTTTGAATCAACTGTTTTAATGGTTTCTGCCATACGAATCATATGACTAATTTTTCACAGGAATTTCATTTGCAATGTTCGATTACTATTTGTTTATTCGCAGTTTTCAGTACTATCATTCCGATTGATTACAGTTCGTCAATATTGGAGACACTTTTATAAATTAATAGCTCTTACGTTTGTCGGAAATAACGATTATGCACCTCAGTCTGTTGGGCATTTGTCCAAACCAATTCTCTTCTTAATTGATTTACTATACGGGATGATAGAATACTTTAACCCAAACTGATCAAAGAGCCTCAAAGGAGTGGGGACACGCAAGACAACTGGTACTTAAAACCCAGTAGGAATTGAAAAACAACATTTCTGTTTATGTTCCACTATGATGTTTTATTGAAAACCAGCTGATTGAATGTAGTTATACATGCAATCACATTGATCTGACGATTATTCACTAATTGGTTTCATTCGCATAGCATCCTTCAGCGCATTTGCATTTGTTTTCATATGTTCTGGAACGGCAAATCAATAAGCAATCAGTTCGTTGTCTCGTAATGGAATGGGATATATAAACAATGCGTCAGATTAAAATAGACGAAATCGGATAATTCGCCTTTGCTCGTTCGGTTAGTACCTCCATTTTGTTTTTATTATACTTTTCGATGTGAAATGTTATAAAGGAGGGGTGAGACAAACCAAAGGAAGGTGTTCTACGAAATAACCGTTCTTGGAAGAATAATAAGCAAGCCACATTTTAAAGAACGTTTTTGAAGACAACCTGAGACGATCGGGACATGTGAGTCATGATAAGAAGGAGACCGATCATAGGCGCAGGCACCGAAGAGTGAAATCCGGGGAAATAGTTGGATAAGGTCATCACACGACGATAAGCTTTGTTTGACGGATCAGCAGAAAGACAAATATCACACCATAATCTAAACAACCAGCAAGCAAGTGGGATCGCAGACTTGACTACAATAATNACGTTTATCACCATTGAAAGGCAGACATTCCCATGGACGTACGACGGGCAAGTTCAAAATAGTTAGGACATTAAAAATCATGGAGAACTGTAGAAATTTTATAGATCGAGCAATCGCCAGTGGGGTCTGTTGTTACCGTATGCCTTTTTGCGCACCATGTGTGAATATTATGACTCGTGAAAGAGGAGGGAGTATCGATCTTCTAGTTCATTATTCCATATGCGATAGTGACGTCATCATACTGGGCAGAATTTCGTGATGTCGGCTGAACGAAACTGTGTACCGTACAATCAACTTAAATTGTTCTCGACTGAAATGGGAGCCATTTTTATGATTATGCAGTTTCTAATCATCCACACCTCAGGATGCATAGAGCGATTCCCTTACTTGACTGGAAATTACTGAATATTAAAATTAATTAGCCAATTACAAACGAAGCGGGCTCATGTTCCCTACAAATCGACCGCTGTTTATGATATTACTAGTTATTACGGAATGAATGGTTCAAACGAATTTCCGATAAATATAACAGACAACGGTTGACAGAGTAGATTTCGTTTCACCTTGATTGTCATGCGCAATGCAATCGGGAAAGAGCACTTCGTCCGCTATATTGCAAACAGAAAACAACAATATCGATTAACCAAAATCCACTGAAAATCATATAAAACTACAACAAGTAGAATCATAAGCAGAAGCATAATAATATAGAATACTATCCGGTGAATCTCCGTATGAAATTAGCTGTGCCAATCAAAAACACGATTTGTGGACTATCATTAGCTCATGATATAAAACTCGAATAAAACCAATGTGTTTGGTTGGTATTGTGAGTTTATCACCGGACATTCAGACGAATGCAGTGATACGAAGCACTGCATTGATAGATATTAGAGTCCTGATGCACTGGATTACATATGATGAATCGCTTATCGTTCAAACAAAAATAACGTTTCATTTATGCGGTTATACATTTACTAAATCCACATTGAGTATGCAAGATTGGACGGGTGCGCACATGTGGGTCCCAGAAACTTATCCACCTTGGGATCGCACTTACTTGGAATGGCTGAAATTGAAACAAAACAAATAAATGAATAGTATCATAAAATGGTGCATAAGACTACATAAATAGCTTTAGATTGGTGTGAAATCGGATTTCATTATTCACGTGGACAAAGCAGCTTGGCTGTTTCTCGGTGTGGGTCACACCAAATGAAGAAAGTGAATAGTATTGATAGGCCATGCGTATGGTAAAAACGGTTTTTCTGAGTGAACTCAAGCTTGACAAATTCGATTGCATATTATTCAAGCTGATGTAACTACGAACAAGCGAGAAGCGAAAAGTATGGCATATCTCAAATCCATGTAGATATTTTGTTTAATGTTTTCGCAGAAAGTAAGGAAAGACCGGACGGTCACAAAGAAACTTGGGTATAGACAGTTCGTTTCACACTAAAGTGCTTCAAATATTACAGCATGAAATAAAATAAACTAACCTCCGACGCCAAATTCGCTCAGTTTGATAGGCTTCTCATAGGCAGTGGCAAATGCATTCAGTTTTGTGATAACGTCTTTTGCTTTCAATATATGTGACTGGTCGCTCGTGGATGCATTGAACATCAAATGGACATTCATATATAAATACACAATTCCGCGTTTTGTATAAGTATCGATATACAGTAATTGTGCTGCTTCTTTATCATCGGTCAAAAACTGCACAAGCTGCATTGGAGGGTGGAGTGGGTGGGTGTAGGAAATATGTTAAAAATCATTATCCACACTGCTCTTCACTAATCTAAAAACCAATCGTTCTCACTTAGCAATGCGAAATAGCAAAAACCTGTGAAGTAATCGAAATCATTCGGACTTGGACGACAACTCATCACTAATATGTTTATTAGCCCGCTTAATGACAGGTTATTATAATGGAAAACCTTACGGTGAATCAGCCTCTTCAAATGTTTTTTCTATCCTCCTACCGAATGGCATGGTTGTCGAGCAAACCTGACTGCACAACGTTCATTTTGTGGTATAGTCGTAGCGATGCGATACACCTCACATAGAAGATCAGTCCTTCTCACCAACTACTTTAGACAATAGGTTTCTTTCTATTTCGAAACAGTTTGCCGAAAGCGGACTGGTCATTTTGCTTTTCTCATCGACACCTTCTCGCTTAACTGCGGAGAACAATAAATGACAGTGGTCAATTCAGCAGTTAATCTATCCAATTATCAAACGGTTAGGGAAAGTGGGCGAATTTGAGCCATGTTCTCAGCTGGATCATCATTTACGATTCAATACATGATCAAATACAAATTCCAAACTCACGAATTGTTTTACTCCCAGTTTGAACTCTTCAGACCACCCATGCCACCACGAGATAGGCCTCTCATTGTCTCTCTCCAATAGTCCATTTATGCTGATCACTGAAAACAAGCATTGTAAATTGGTTTGTTGCACTTTGGTAGCAGTTACAGAATTCGGGAAAGTAAGCAATAGACGAATGAATAGCTTGGTGATCTTGAATAACGGTACTACTGATCAGAAATGAAACCTCGGCAGCTTGCGCTACCTCTGGTTGTATCAAGTTCATAATTTTCGTTTACTTGACTTCACAAAGGGATACCACTGGAGTGGTCACATATTATTTGAGTTATAATACCAGTGACGTCCGTGTTCAGCTTCCCAACGGAGACCTGAAGCGTTTTCAGCGCAATGCAATGTCCCATTGGTCAACCAGACACGTGTTGCCACCCTAACTGTGGACAGATTTTGATGGATGGATGGACATCCGTATAATCAGATTTAAATTACACAGTGACGCATTACACTAATCAACACGCTACTCTAGTCGTATTCAGTATACTGCTTCGCATTTAGACAGATTTTGTTCGAGAATTCCAGACTGGTTCCTAAATTTGATTTAGAAAGCAGAAACTCCTGAACTTTCTAGAGAAAATGTAAACTAATCGATTTATATTTTGCATTCAAAAGCCTTACGAAGTAGATAATAAGTGAGCCACTCTCGGATGAAATGGACTCAATATTTTAAAATATTCGTAAGAGTGAATTTCATTTAATTCCTTGATAAAAAGGCCTCCGAAATCCTCAATATGATTATAGGTGGTTGTCTGGGGTTGCAGCTGATCACCTTACTCTTGCACCTCGCGAAATGCTTCCATACGACCAAGGGTCTGGAATAGCCTCAGCTGATGAAACGCTACTCACTGGCCTCTCGTGGTGGAGGTTTTCTCCCACCAAAGTGAGAGGACGAAAAGCCGATATCCGGGGCTATAATCGGGTTGATAGATCAGTGGTAGTTCACTTAGGGGAGGTGTACAAAAACCCTGTTTCCAATCCACACATATCTCCAAGGTTGTGGCGCTTGTGTTCACCGGCTCAATTTGGTATCCCGGTTTATTGAGCAACCCTGGACGTTTGACCCCGTCCAAAGGGCGTATGATCCAATAAACGTTTGTTTAATCATTTACACACTTCCACAGTTTAGAAAAAACGGAGATAAACTCAGCCAGTTTCGTGTGTATCACCGGTTCCGTAAAAACAACTGCAAAACAATGCGAATTCATCAAGGTGAGGTAAAGTGGCAGGGAAATAAACCTACCGTTCACACGGGACGCTGTTGGTAGTTCTGTGTTTGAGGTAAAACATGCAAGCGGATGATTATCATCGAGTGAACCAGAAAAGGCTCCACTATCATTGCTTATAGTCAATTAAACTTGAGCGACCATGATGAAAGTCATGTAGATACAGATGACTGTGAGGTCTATTATATAATTATATTCACGTGAAGCTCCATATAGGACAGGGAGACCAATACTAAATTCTCCACGGTGAGAGAAACACTCAAGCAGATGCTACGATAAGCTGGGTTACTGAGGTAGATCATACCCATCAAACACGTGTGAAGCCGATTAAATCATATACACAAGTATTATTCCCCCTGGGTTGGTTCGTTTTGTTTGATAGCTATCATATTTGAAAACGATCTCTCACCTGCTTGCATTTACCGGCAGGGCATGCAACCTCACACTCAGGAGCTATTATGTAGAGGAACGGACGACTTGAGATCGCGAATAAATATTCATGTAAAATAAACAAACAGCTGTAACAAAGGCGACTGGTGAATCCCTGTTGTGCTACTAGTTCTCCGCATCGGTATGCAACACAAATTAATCGAGATACTTGGAACACCACTCAAGAACGTACTGACATAGATGGGCTTTCATTCACTATGAATAAACAGATGCTACATTTCCGTTGAAAATCATTTTGTTTTCTGTATTGTGAATGATAACCCACTCCTCACAAGGTTAACGGGTGACACTATACAATAGTCCAATAACTCACGGCGCAGTTCAAACGAGTTTGAGCCCAGATTGAAGTGTTCCATCACCACAAGTTTCCATTGCTCAAGTAATACTGCCCAACCGTCGCGAATACATTCGGTCGCGGAGTCCGTCTTGGAATCGCTCAAACCAGTGTTTACATATACCATCAACCGGATGGATCCATCTGTACCGCGGCTGCTCTTACACCCAAGCAGTTTGTCCGCAAGAATACCATCCGCAATTGTTCCGGTTGCTAGGACCAACTGAAATAAACAGGATGCATCAGTAAGATTGTTTTTATTCGACACTTCACAGGACTGCCGCA